>ML245068.1:769-55603 GCA_005239495.1 Nicotiana undulata
ACCATAAATTCTCATCCGATTCAAGCCTATGATTCCCAAAAACTTCCGAAACACGCATTTGATAAAAAACCCAACCCAACCATCTCCAAATGACCTGAAATTTTGCGGGCAAGTCAAAAATGACCTAACGAAGCTACATCGACTCTCGGAATCCCATTCTGATCCTCGGATCGAAATCTCGCCTAACAACCGGAATTCGCCAAAATACTAACTTCGCCAATTCAAGCCTAATTCTACACCGGGCACCCTAAAAATGTTCTGAACACACTCCTAAGTCCCAAATCACCTAACGAAGCTATCCGAACCATAAAACCCGCATTCCGAGGTCGTTCACCAATAAGTCAACTCCGGGTTGACTTTTCCAACTCTAAAGCTCTTGTTAGAGACTATGTGTCTCAATCCACTCTATTTTTGCTCCGAACCCGAACCAACCAACCCCAACACTTCGTGAACAGTCTAACCGAGATACTACAAGACATAAATGAAGGAATAGATGCGTATACTGCGTAACGACGGACCGGGTCGTTACAAATAAAGAGTAGAAAAGAAAGGAGGAAGAAAGGAACGCACAGGTAGCAGGAAGAATGAGGCGCCTGAAGTTGTAAAAATTAGGGTATAAGTTAAATCATTTTAAAAATATGGGTATAGGTTAAATGGGGGCGACCAAATAGGGGGCCCTGTGCAATTTTTACTCAAATTCTAGTTTGTTACGCTTGGGCTTTTTATCTCATTAACCGGCTTTTCTGCTAACACTCATTTGGGGGGAAGTGCACGGTTAGCCACTAATAACATATGTATTTACTTTTAAGCCACTGTTTAAAATGTCTCTAGTATTTAGCCACTACTTTAATAAACTTTAATCATCCGGACGAAAATACCCTTCTACTCATGCCCTTAACTTTTGAACTTAACTTCAGGACTACATGTCCTTAACTTTTGAACTTGTAACTCTAAGTTTAGGACTTCAGGACTACATGTCCTTAACTTTTGAACTTGGAACTCTAAGTTCAGGACTTCAAGACTACATGTCCTTAACTTTTGAACTTAACTTCAGGACTACATGTCCTTAATTTTTGAACTTATAACTTAGTTCAGCACCAAATGTCCTTAACTTTTGAACTTCGAACTCAAACTTCAGGACCAAGTGTCCTTAGCTTTTGTACTTGTTAGTCAAAGTTGAGGAACAAGTGTCCTTAACTTTTGAACTTGTAAGTCTAAGTTAAGGACCTATTGTCCTTAACTTTTGAACTTGTAACTGTAAGTTAAGGACTGCTTGTCCTTAACTTTTGTACTTGCTAGTCTAAGTTCAGGACAAAGTGTCCTTAACTTTTGAACTTGTAAGTCTAAGTTAAGGACCTATTGTCCTTAACTTTTGAACTTGTAATTGTAAGTTAAGGAGTGCCCGTCCTTAACTTTTGAACTTGTAACTGTAAGTTAAGGATTGCATGTCCTTAACTTTTGAACTTGTAACTGTAAGTTAAGGATTGCATGTCCTTAACTTTTGAACTTGTAACTGTAAGTTAAGGACTGCCTGTCCTTAACGTTTGAACTTATAACTGTAAGTTAAGGACTGCCTGTCCTTAACGTTTGAACTTGTAACTGTAAGTTAAGGACTGCCTGTCCTTAACGTTTGAACTTGTAACTGTAAGTTAAGGATTTCAGGACTACATGTCCTTAACTTTTGAACTTAACTTCAGAACTTCAGGACTACATGTCCTTAACTTCTGGACTTTAGGACTAGATGTCCTTAACTTTTAGGAAGGAATTGCATTTCCTGTTTACTCATCACACTTTTTCTTATTTTCACAACTTTTAGATCTAAATATAAATTCAAGGAGCTAAGAGCAAATAAACCCTATTACATTAGACTCACTACAAAAAAAACTAATGATTCTGCCACAAGAGAAATGGCAGAAGCATAATAGCTTCAACGTCAACCAAACATTAAACAAAAAAGTAGAGATTTCTAACATGCTTCGACATAGCAGTGATTTGTACCAGGAGAACACCAGAGAATACGAAGTCTTTATGTTTTGGCGTATTTCCGTTTGGGAAGGAAATGGTAACACTGTCTTTTCATATTAATTTTAATAGACTAGTGGCTACTTTTGCTCAGCATTAAAAAAGCTGAATAAAAAGTAAATACCACTTTAAAAAATGACTACCCCACGCCATTTCTACCACTCATTTGAGTTATCCATTCTGGCCCAAAAGGAAATTTCAGCTTGCATACCACTCATAGGTGTTCAAATGTTTTTCCAATATGTATAAATGTTAAACAAATCATCTTCACTTATTGTTACGATCCAACTATTTGTTTTGATTCAAGACTTTGAGTAGGTGTGAATACCTAATTTTTGCACTATTTTAAATATCTCCTAAAGTCATTAGTGTTTAGTTATATTTTTTTTTCTTTTCTAACTTTTGTATCTTTAATTCCATACTTCCTGTCACAAAAATACCAAAAAATAGTTCTTTGTTTTTTCATTATTTGTGCATTTTTAGTATTTAAAAGGACTAGTTAAATTTAAAGGGGTAAGGGATTGGGCCGAATTTGAGGCAAATTGGTGGCCCAAATCAACCAACCCAGTTGAAATGTTGGCTTGCCAAGACCATAGATCAAAACGACGTAGTTTCATAATGAAACTACGTCGTTTCACTTAATGAAGTTGAGAACAAATCCCATCCATTCAATCCCTTCAATCCAACGGACCACATTTCATCTCATTTTCCAAATAAAAGAGCCAAAAATCAGATTTTTGGCCATTTACCCAAACCCTAGAGACCTCTCACTTCACCCTCTCTCTCTTCACCCCCTGCTCTTTCGGCCGCCGTGGTGGCGGCGGCAACAAACCCCGCAAACCTTATACCAAACTCCTCCTCTTCTCCCCCTTAACTCGTATCCACCAGTCAAACAACCAAAAAGACCTTCCTCCGCCGCCCCCACAACCGCCTTCAGCGGTGGTCCGTTCACCCAAAGATTTGCACCATTCTCTTCTTCTTCTCACGTTCTATTCCTATCTAGATCCTAAATCTCCAAAATCCTCATCAATTTCCCTTAATCTAGCTTTGATGGAAACCCTAGCCTCCAAAAATTTCTTTCTTTCTTTCTCAATTTCGTTGATGAATCGGCGACTCCCACCACATAGCTTCACATAAGCGTGTATATCTCTAAGATATCTATGCTTCCCCATTATTTTACCCCCCCAAAATCCGTCCTCCACCACTGCCGACCACCCCGATGTCGCGATCACCCAAGACCACCAGTGCTTCTCCACTCTAGCTTCATCTCGACTTAAAATCACTCGTTTCCTTCTAGCATGATGCCAAAACTTGTTTGTTTTGGCACCTGCTAAAAGGAAACGTGCGCTTCAATGTCGGACAGTCACGACTCGTTGTCCTCGGCATCTCCTCGTTGCTTGATTCGTCGTCGAATTCCCTCGATTGGTATAAACCTTACTTCTTTTTTTTAAATTTAATTATCTTTCTGATTTTTCGCTTTTGTGATTAGTATTAGTTTTAAAGGTTTAATTTTTATTAATGTTGTTGTTATGTATGTGCAATTGAGTATTAGTCCTTAATTATTTTTGGTTCTTCGACTTAGCCGGTCGACTATTTTGTATGAATTTGTTAAATATGAATTTCAGTTCTTCAACCTAGCCGGTCGAGTAGTTTGTTGTCGTCTATTAGTTCTGATTTTTTCTTATTCGACCTAGTCTGTCGATAGTTAAATCTTTATGTTGATTTCATGAAAAATCAAAAAGATTAGTTGAATTGTTTATATAAATAGTCATACATTTAGTTGTTATTAATCGTGATAGTTTAGCGATGTTCGTATAATTTCCGTTTCGAGCATTAGCTTGTAAAATTCAGTTGTTGTTCCATGTTAGTTTGCACAAATCGAATTCATTCTAATCTAGTTTGTCTGAATACTTAGTTCGATTATATTTTGAGTCATGTTTCTACTTTGCTAGTTCATATTTGGTTGGAGTGTATAAGTTGAATTTCAGTCATGTATAGATAAAAGATGAATACTTGAGTTTAAAGTACATGGTTGTTGGGTACTTTACTGTTCAAACATGATGGAAATGCAACTGCTCTGTTTTGTGTCAGAATTTGGTGAAAAATGGATTGTTTTGGCACACAAAAGTTAGGCCATTCTTTCACACTTGAGGACACATACACATCTTTAGATTGGATTGAACACACATCTTTAGATTGGCTTGAACACACATCTTTGAACAAAAATCAACAGCTGAATACTTTAGTAAGCTGAAATTTATGAGCTTTGTGAGTGACTCCTAGGGTGAAAAATCATTAAGAAAATAGAGCAATCGTTTGGTTAAGTTCTGAGTTTGTTAATTTCTAGTTTTAAGTGCCTTCGCGGGATTTTCTGGGCTGTTTTTAACACTGATTAGCTGTTGTTACTATTGCTGGAATTTCTGTTTCATTCATTGTTGATCAGCTTTTCTGTTATCCAGGTATTCCCTCATATGCTACTGTAATTATTTGGGTCAACAATGAATGGAAGTGAAGTTATTTGAGTTCTTTCAATTTATTATAAGCTTAAGAGCATTTTTGTTGTTGTTGTATAGTATTGTATATTAACATGCGTAATAAATTCACTATATTGTATTAATGAGAAATTGATTTGTTTATCCTAAAAGGTTTTTCATGTTCATCAAGTGATGTTGTTTATGTTATGTGATTTTTTAAATAAGGCCAAATATCGGAAGATGGCAATAGTAAAGGCATTTTGAAGTGTTAAACTTAGCAGTATCAAGTTTCTTCTATATGCTATTATATTCTCCAAGTGCCATGTGTAGTAGTGAGATGAAAGGTTTAACTTGCTTTCCCTTTTGGATATGTTATCTTCTTTAAGATGTCGGGAAAAAATAATATAATAATCAGGAACAAGGTTGGTTATTTTTGCAAAGAAGATCTTCTGATTTTATTTGTCAATAAGTATAAGCTAGCCAAAGTAAGTTTATTTTTAGGAACATTTTGCTGCAGTATGTTTTGGTGCAAATCATTGGCCAAAAGTTTTAAAATAATCTTTTCCTACCTTAGAAGCTTAAGGGATTTCTTAAAGAATTCAATACTTAGGAAATATATTTTCTTTCCTACAAATGTCTTTCTTTGTTCCAAGGAACGGGTTCATTACAGGAGGGTTGGGTCCAAATTGGATTGTATCCAAGTATTTTTTTTGTATATTTAATTTTTAAAGAACTGCTCTTGGGTTGAATTTTATTTTAATTGGACTTTGGGCCAGATTTCCTAATGCTTGAGGTCCATTCACATAATAGTTTCAGCTAAGCCAAGAAGGATATAACACCTATCAGGCCCTATTTTTAAGTTCATTTGTTCATTTCTTCCCAAAAGTTGTTGGCCCATTCTCCTTGATAATTAATTTAAACGCTAGGCAATTAGTAGGCGCGCTTCAACTTCACGGACTCGCTTGCATAGCGTGATGATTTTTTTCATTAAATTAATTCAATAACCTCATCCCATATTCAACAATGTTTTAGTTAATTTTCAATTTAATCAACCCCTTACTAAAATCGCGGATTCGCTTGCGTAGCGCGACGATTGATATGTAATTAATTTACTTGAATGCAGTATTTTCTTCCAGAAGTAATAACGTACTAATAACTTTGTCATGACTGCGAATTCGCTTGCGTAGCGCTGTTATGATAGAATTAATAAATTTTGCTTGATCACGCATTCGCTTGCGTAGTGTGATTATGACAACGTAATTTATCAAAAATCATTTTCCTTGATAAATCTAATAATCAAGAAATAAAAACAGATAGGTAGAACATGGAAAAATCATGTAAAGCACAGTTTGTCCAAAATTAATTCAAGCCAAGCTTTAAGTCAATAAAGCGACCGTGCTAGAACCACGGGACTCGGGGAATGCCTTACACCTTCTCCCCGGTCAACAGAATTTCTTACCCAAATTTTATTTTTGCGGACCGATAAAAATAGAGTCAAACCTTCCTTTGACTAGGAATTCAAATAAAAGGTGACTTGGATCACCCAAAAATCAATTTCAAGTGGCGACTCTGTAAATAAAATAATCCCTACACAAATTTGTCACTTCAATTGAAAAAACCCTTCAACCCACAATCCATAATATAACATATACATCTATCTATCGGTGGTAGAAAAGGGGTATGACAGTAGGTTCATACGATATTTCATGGCTTGCATGTGTGGTTGATTTGGGTCCTGAGATGTCTGAAGTGATTTGGAACACTTAGTTCCTAACTTGAGGCATTAAGCTAAGATTGTTGACCAAAGTCAACATTTTGAGTAAACGAGCTTGGATTCGTAATTTCAAGGTCACAATAGATTTATATGATGATTTTGGACTTGTACGTATATTTGCATTTGAACCCAAAGGGCTCGGGCGCACTTCAACGCTGTAGCATGAAAATTGGAAGTTAAGGTTCATAAGTTTAACTTGCAAGTTGAATGTTAGTCGTAGATATTCCTTTGTGTTTTGACCCTTTAGCTAAGTCCGTATAGGTTATTTGGACTTGTCGACATGCTTTGGAGGGGGTAAGAGGTGCTCGAGTGAGTTTCGCCGCATTTGAAGAAAGTTCTAAAAGATTTGAAGTGCCAAAACATAATTTTCTGCACTTAGACCTAATTTCACAAGAGAACTGTTCAAAATTTATGTTGGTAAAGATGCCTTGATGAGAGTTATATTCCTTTATATCTTGTTTTAAGAAATTCAAACCATTCGTCAATAATCAAACATTTGTACAAAAAGTTATAACTATTTTAGTAAAGGACAAAAAATATCACTATTATCAAAAAATTTGTACCAAAAATTTCTACACATGTGTATATAACCCCATTTTGTACTTGGACTTTATTTTATTTTGGGAGTTATGGAGCTCGATTTGAAGCAATTTTTGAAGAATTTTTACCTAAGATGATGCGGTAAGTGATTCTAACCTTGATCTATATATCATGAATCTAACATTAATTCTTTTCTTGGAAAGAAGAAATGTAAGAGGAAAAGAAGGATTTTGACTTAAAAGTTATGCGACTATATTTTAGGGGGTTTTAACCGCGATTTGGACCCAAAATTGGAAATTAATTACATATTTGACCTCGTGAGGTCATGGGTCAATGGGGTCTGACTTTTGCTTGGGGACTTGATCATGCAGGTCTAGGGTTGGTTTTTTGTTGACTTTTGAGATTTTATTAAAAATCAGAACTTTATCATTTGGAATTGTTTTCTATAACTTCATTTGACTTTTTTGAGCATTCTTTGGACTAGATCCGACTCGTCGAGAGATTTGAAGCTAGAAAAGGCGGATTTTGAAGAATAGAGCTAGCCCAAGATAAAGACAAGTATCGTGCTAAACTTCGGCTTGAGATTTTTCCCCCAAAGAATGGACTTAACGTATTTGAAGGTGAGATATGTACGAGATAACGAGAATATATACGGATACCATGGTTCTCCATGTTTGGGGGGGGGGGGGGGGGGGGGAGGGGGGAGAGGGTAGAGTTTAGTCTTCGTTACTCCTTGTTTTGGTACATGTTTGTCACACCCTTTTTTTTTTAAAAACCTTTACTAAACCCTCTATTAAATAAATAAAAATACTTTTGTAAAGTTTGAAAAGGGTTTTCAAAATGAAAGTGAAAAAGGATTGTGTTCAAAAGGATTAACTCAGAGTCGCCACTTGACATTTGATTTCGGTGTGTCAGGTCACCGTTTTTTTTAGAAATAATTTTTCTTTATAAACATGTTTGACTCTTAAACTAGTTTGCACCAGAGATTCAGGGTAAGGGGATTTATTTGACTCGGGGAGAAGGGGTTAGGCCTTCCCCGAGTTCCGTAACTAGTACGATTGCGTACATGATCAAGTTAGCTTTTAAGAATACTCATGTTGAGGTGGAAACACACAAACCGAAAAATAAACACGAAAAAGGCTCGAGGTCGTCCCTGCCTAAAAAAATGGAATAAAATAAAATAAAAATACTAAAGTTCTATTGTACGCTTCCTCGCGTCATCCAGTCTCTAGCCTTCGTTTACATGAACTTCGGGGCATACCCTGGATAAAAATATGTACAAATATTTGGGGCATTCCACGGATAAATTTAATTGACTAAAGGGACAATCTCGACCTTCAACAAGATAAAATAAAGGAAAAACAACCCTAAAGTTTGCCTACCCAATGTGACCGGCCTAAACATACTCCTAACGGTCCAAGCACGTTGTAGGCATGAATCAATAACTCAAAGAATTATATTCCAAATTGAAATATGATTGATATTACCCTCCAGCAGACATGAAAATTAATTTCATTTTATACTTTTCTTTTTTAATTTCCAATCTCACCCAAAATTCCAAGAGCTCAAACTTATCTATTAGTTCAAAATCTCACGCGCGGCTACTAAATGATTCGTTCATCTATTTACGTATCAAATTAAAATGAAAGAAGATCCTACTCTATTCACTTAAGCCATTTAGCATATTCAAAAATATCAAATCAACAAGTATAAGGAGATAACATAGCCTTTCAGGTGTAAAAGCACACTCAAGAATTAAGAGCAACCAAATCCAACATAGAATCAACATTTACAACAGTATAAAAAACTTTGCTAAGATGATCAGTTAAATAAATGTCAAATCATATAGAAGAAGCAAAGATGAAGGGCGGACCTCAAATGAAGGATCTGACTTTTACTATTTTGAAACTCAACAACGAGCGGAACCATGAACTGACCTCGATAGATGATGGACAGAATCGACTCGAACTCATTACGGACCTGTGTCACTGTGCTCTATTTATGGTGTTTGGGAGTGAAGAAGGGGAAGCAACGGAAGAGGTGGCGGAGTGGAGAAGAAACCGTCACTTTTGCGTTTGCTTTGTCTTACAACTCAGCACCAGAAGCCGTTATCTTCCTATGTGTGGTTGTGAGTGGCGGCTGTGGTGTATTGAGAGGAGGTGGGGTTATTGGTGACTGCCGGATTTCCGGTGATTTGATGGCTGGCGGCGGCGAATGCTGTTTCTTCTTCTTAGGGTGGGTTGGTTGGCTGATTTTTGGTGAATGGAGGTGGTGGTGAGTCAGTTGCGGCCGAATAAGGCTGGGGTCGTCTGGTTCGTCGCTTGAGAGAGGGCTGGGCGGAAGAGGGGTGGCTGGGTGGCTAGCGGCGACAGAAGATTTTCTTGTGTAGGGGTGGTGTAGTTCTGGTGGTGGCTGAGATAAATGGAGGTAAGGGGTAGGACAAGACGACGGCTGTTGGTGGCAGTCAGGAGGCGGCGGCGACGAGGGTGCTGCTGTTCTCTTTTGTCTAAGGTTTTCTTTTTTGGGTGTAAAAGGTTGAAGATGGGTCGTCCTAGGGTTTCTAAGGGTGTGGAAGGAGGTGAGGAGGAAGAAGAGAGAGAGCCTAGGATTTTTTGGGTTCTCACTTGGGACTCTTGCAAGAATTCAATTTGGGCTCAAAAATTCTACAAAATTGATTTAAAATTCACTTCAAAGATACTTATAAAAAAATATAAAATAACCCTTAATTGATTTTAATAAATTATTATATTTAAAATAAAACTAGAAATTAAAGTTGAAATTATTTTCGGTATTTTCAAAGATTATATTAAAATAAAATAGGTTCAAAGTAATATATCCTTCTAAAAAAACCTAATACGTGAATTAAATAGAGAAATATGAAACTATTTTTGTAATTTTCAATTTTTGTGCTTAAAATGAAGTAAAAGGGATATTAGACCTAATCAAAATATTTAAACGCTAAAAAGTATAAAATCTCGGGGAGGGTCAAAAATTACACGTCTACAAGTACCCCTCTTTGACTGGAAACGCGAAGAGTTTTTAGATAAAGAATGACGAGACAGGTTTTTTGACCCGACCCTTATTTAGAGAGACCAAAAACTAAAAGAAAGGAGTTTGTGACCGAGCCCTGGTATCTGAGTTGCCTACATATCCTTGGCTATAAAGGAATCATGTCACGTGTAGTTCAAAAGTAGGAAGAATGACGGAGGAGGATATCGAGGTGGGGAGCCGATTGAGGTGTCGTTTCGTCGAGGTTCCGGTCCGCGGTCCTGTTGTTACATCAAGAAAAATAAAAATAAAATAAAAAGACTAACTAAGCCTATCAGTTATGAGTTACAAGATTCCTATCTATAAGTCTTCTGAAGCTTGATCATGAGTGTTGAATGGTTCTTCATGCAGACTTTAGATTTGAACCTTGATACTTGCTAGTTGCAGGTGATAAGTTATTCTTCCACGGCTTCTCCGGAGCACGAAGGGACATGCAAAGCTTGTGACTCAGTCATGTCTTGAGCAATCCACATATTTCCTCTGCTTCTGCATTTTGGATACTTCTTCTTTTTGTTTTTTCCTCTTCTTCTTTTATTCTGGATTAAGACTACTTCTTTTGGTCATCTATTGTCGACTCGCATTCTTGCCGCGAGCTTCTGCTACTTCTAACCTGAATTGAATTCTGAAATGACTTCTCTCGTTCTTCAGGTGGGCGCCTGCTACTGACTTTAACTTCGAAATAACTTTGAAATAAATTCCCTCATTCTCCAGGTGGGTGCCTACAATCAAAACAACAAAACAAACAAAGTTTTCTGCCCCAGTTTGCACTCGGGAGATTTGTGAGTTGTTAGAAAAACTGTAAACCACTTATGCTACTGATGCAATGATAAGAGTAAACTAAAGGCTCGACTAGGATGTGCGTCTCCTGTGAGCAAAACCAAGAATGTTTGACTAGCAAGTGCTCCTACTAAGAGTAAACCTGAAAGACCCAAACTAGGAAGTGAACGTCCTACGGGTGAAACTTCAACGACTCAAACTAGGAAGTGTGTCTCCTAGGAATGAACTTAAATGAACCAAATCTAGGAAGTGCGTCTCCTAGGGGTAAAACTTGAATGACTCAAACTAGGGAGTGCGTCTCCTAGGAATGAAACTTGAATGAACCAAGCTAGGAAGTGCGTCTCCTAGGGGTGAAATTTCAATTTAGGAAGTGTGTCTCCTAAAAAAAATATAACTCGAAAGACCCAGACTAGGAAGTGCGTCTCCTAGGGGTAAAACTTGAATGACTCAAACTAGGGAGTGCGTCTCCTAGGAATGAAACTTGAATGAACCAAGCTAGGAAGTGCGTCTCCTAGGGGTGAAATTTCAATTTAGGAAGTGTGTCTCCTAAAAAAAATATAACTCGAAAGACCCAGACTAGGAAGTGCGTCTCCTAGGGGTAAAATCTCAATTTAGGAAGTGCGTCTCCTAAACAAAATATAACTTGAAAGACCCAGACTAGGAAGTGCGTCTCCTAGGGGTAAAATCTCAATTTAGGAAGTGCGTCTCCTAAACAAAATATAACTTGAAAGACCCAGACTAGGAAGTGCGTCTCCTAGGGGGTGGAACTTCAATAACTCGAACTAGGAATTGCGTCTCCTAGGAATGAACTTAAATGACCCAAAACTAGGAAGTGCGTCTCCTAGGGGTGAAACTTCAATGACTCAAACTAGGAAGTGTGTCTCCTAGGAATGAACTTAAATGACCCAAAACTAGGAAGTGCGTCTCCTAGGACAAAAATATAACCTGAAAGACCCAGACTAGGAAATGCGTCTCCTAGGGGTGAAACTTCAATGACTCCAACTAGGAAGTGCGCCTCCTAGGAATGAACTTAAATTAACCAAACTAGGAAGTGCGTCTCCTAGGGATGAAATTTCAATTTAGGAAGTGCGTCTCCTAACAGGTAAAACTTCAATGAATTAAACTAGGAAGTGCGTATCCTAGGAATGACTTTAAATGACCCAAGACTAGGAAGTGCGTCTCCTAGGGGTAAAATCTCAATGTAGGAAGTGCGTCTCCTAGGGGGGAAACTTCAATGACTCAAACTAGGAAGTGTGTCTCCTAGAAATGAACTTAAATGACTCAAACTAGGAAGTGCGTCTCCTAAAAAGTATAATCTGAAAGAACCCTACTAGGGAGTGTGTCTCCTAACGAGTAAAACTTCAATGACTCCAACTAGGACATGTGTCTCCTAGGCATGAAACTAAATGACCAAAACTAGGAAGTGCATCTCCTAAAAAGTATAATTTGAAAGACCCCTACTAGGAAGTGCGTCTCCTAACGGGTAAAACTTTGATGATTCCAACTAGTACGTGCGTCTCCTAGGCATGAAACTAAATGACCAAAACTAGGAAGTGCGTCTCCTAGAGGTAAAATCTCGATTTAGGAAATGTGTCTCCTGAAACAAAAGTATAACCTGAAAGACCCCGACTAGGAAGTGCGTCTCCTAAGGGTGATATGTGATATTCTTAATAGCCTTTGCATAAGCAGAATTGGGGCATTACACCTGAAAAATTCAAGCTTTGATGTGAACATAGCCTTCATCCCTGTTTCATACAAAGAAAAACTTGTGCGTTTAAACATGGTGGTTAGTTTGTGGCCTTGACCTTGAGGGCTTTTGCTCCTTCACTTTCCCTGGTAACTTTGCTTTCCACTTGGAAGACCTTGCTTGTTATTGGTTAAACATTTTCTCTGTCAACCCTTATCAATGAAAACACATCTGATTCGTTCAAGCCTAATACCTTATACCCGATGTATTGCTCATGAATTGACATTTACCGAATTTTTGCATTTCACATGAATCCCAAAGCACATCGATTATCATCAAATCAATGTGCATGTTGTTCTTTCCTGAAGTATGTCGCTTTGATGTGCTAGCCAGATGCCGCTCTATGCAATTGGAAAGCTGGTGGAAAATTTTGAAGTCATTTCTCACTTGTACTGACCGAATGGACTCAGAAGGGACTCAAACAAAACAAGAGAAACAAATAAGGAGATAAAACAAGAAGAGATGGTATCTAACAAGAAAAAACTTTTACCTAGGAAAAAGAACGAAATAGAAAATAATCTGATTTGAAGGTCATCTCCACTGACCATGACATGTATTTAGGATTAAGCGGCCTGATCTGTCAAGCGAGTCTAATCTTCAACTCTTGTTATGACTCTAAGTTGTGAATCTGGGCTTCAATGCTCCAATTGTCCTATTTGATCCACAATCCTCAGTTGACTTGTAGTGCCCTAAAGGGTTTTCACCATCAAGCCTCTCTCATTTTGCTCTTTTCTCAACTCACTGTCGCCTTACGGTGCCCATGCGGGTTTTCACCGATAAGACTCTGTCATTTATCATTTTCTCTCTTTGTGCTAAGAACAAGGTACTACCCATGATGCAAGAAGATCATACTTTTTCCACACACTTGATTTAACATCCTCAAAGATTGGTCGGAAGGTCTTTCTTTGGACCGTAATGTAGGCTTTTGGATAGGGTTAGAAAGAAAAGATGGCATGAAGGCTCAAAATAATTTAAGATGAAAGGGTTCAAAATTACAACTTTTGGAATAAGATCTTTTGGCCAAAATTAAAGCTTCTGCCCCAATTTCTTGGAGTCTGGGGATTTTTTTTATATACTTTTGGATTTTTTTTATTGATTTTCTTTTGGATTTTTGTTTTGATGGGACCGAACCTCAGAGTAAGGCTGCCTACGTCTCCTTAAAAGGAATCAGGTCGAACGTAGTTCCAACCTGAAGTTGGTTTATTTTGTTGTTTTTCTTTTTTTTTTTCCTCTTTTTTTCCCTTCTTTTTCTTCTTTTCTCTTTTTTCTTTTCCTTCTTTTTCTCGTTTTTTCTCTCTTTTCTTTTCTTTTCTAGTTCCTAACTCTACTTCTGATTCCAAAAGAGGGTTCTGAACAAAATAAATTAAGGCTCAAAAGGGGTAGCAAAAGATAAAAGTGTTTGGGTCGCAGAATAAAATATCTTCGTCATACCAAACTTTAAGAATGCCAAGTAAAAACATGCAATTGAAAATAAGCAGAAGAACCATGAACAATGTTTCTTGACGGCATCAACACAAACACAAAGTGCTAATTGGTAATACCTTTATCCCCGTGAATGACCCTCGCCAGTTTAAAGCAGACTTGACTTAACCCTGTCTTGATGTGGAAGAATGAATTTCAACATTGACTGATCTACCTCAAACTGCTTGATAGGCGTTCCTTTGTTGCATGCTTTCATCAACCTCTTAATTTCCCAGACTAACCGCCTCAGTTTTACTCAGTTCAATCTTCGGGTTATCGCAGAATGCGTGGATCTTTACTTGTTTCCTCAAATCCATCTTTTTATCATATTCAAACTATGTCATTGCTTC
This sequence comes from Nicotiana undulata, assembly GCA_005239495.1. Taxonomy (NCBI): domain Eukaryota; kingdom Viridiplantae; phylum Streptophyta; class Magnoliopsida; order Solanales; family Solanaceae; genus Nicotiana; species Nicotiana undulata. Next base: position 14,963 of record ML245068.1, read on the forward strand.
ATGATTAAACTAACTTTCAAGACCAGGCTGAGAATTATGCGTGCATGTCATGTCACCAGAGTCAGCATGAAAAGAACTATAAAAGGAAAAGTGACCTAAACAAAAACTGACTAGAACTAACAGAAAATAGGAGATTGCGTTAGACAGATGGTGAAAAAGGGTTTGAACAAAACAAGCAAAATAGACATGGGTTACAACCCTAGAACATCCTAGATAAAACTAGACGAGTTACTACAATAAAACAAACTAGGAAAAATAAGAAGAAGAAGGGTTTGAGCCATAAGACCACATCCATATTACAACCCTGAAATAATCCGGACGACAGAAATGACAACAAAATGAACCACCAAAACTCCTTGTTGTCTAGCCAAGAAAGGAGTGTCTTTCCAATTACCAAGCTCGACATCTTAGCCACTAAGTTCCACATCAAAATTACTGGGACTTTCACCAACTTCAATCACATTGCCTTCACCAAGTGGCTCATTGACTCCTTTGTGGTGGTTTTGAGGGGTGGAGTGTGAAAAGATTGTGGGGAGATATCAACAGTAGTAGGAATCTGGATTTGTGACAGTGGCGGAATAGTGACAAGGCTTTCAGAGTGGTTAGTGGGAAATAATGGTGGGGGACGTCCACTAGTCCAGGCTTGGTATATTTTGGCCATCTGTCCTTTAAACCTTAGGACCTCTCCTTTCAACTCAGATTCTGATTCAACAATCCCCTTAGGCGGATCAACAACACATGTGTCCAAGTTGTTGCCAGTCATGGCTACCTTGCTATTTGACCTGTGTTGTACGGATGACTCGCCACAAACTAATCACCCTCTGTTATGATAACAATTAAAATACCAAAGAGGAGCAAAACAAAGCCAACATGTTAGCGTTAGGGCATTTATCAGATGAAAATATCACGTTGTGTGCAAACCACCTAGCAATAATTAACGGTTCTAGAATGACTTCAAGGGTCACAAGGTCATTTAGCATCATCCCAATTTTGTTCATTTCAATTTTCTATTCTTTCTTTTCTAGCATTCCTTGGCTTGCTCATTTTCCTTCCTCTCTTTTCTTTCTAGTTATCCTATTTTCTTTCTATCACCCCTCACTCCCCACAAATTCATTCTCCTTTTTTTTCTTTTTTTCTTTTTAAATGATTTGATCGAACACTATGTAGGTTGCCTACGTATCATGTTCCACATGAATCAGATCAAGCGTAGTTCGGGAGAAAATGATGGATAAAATAAACTAAAAAAAACAAGAATCTTTTTTCATTTTTCATTTATAATTTTTTTGGTTTTTCAAGTACAAAACAAGGAATATGATGACGAGAGACTTGACAAACTCAACTATACTACGACAAACTGTGACACCAACTAAAAGACTAAATACTATTATACAAGACTAGAAAGTAATATAATATAAAACAGACTCAAAAATATTAAAACAAATCTCTTCAAGGAAGCTCCCAAATGCAATGGTCCTGGGGTATCTGTCGTGCTCGAGCTCTGGCACATGTATCCATACTTGAATGAGAAAAATAAGACTAAATAGATCAGTGACTCAAGATACCTCCTATTGGACACATGCAAGACATGATTGGTCTAGTTCTCAAAATGGCCTAGGTGGCTAAAAATGGCTACTAGTGCAAACTCTACTGAGGCGACCTCAAACACATGAAAATACCTCACTAAGGCTTATATGACTTCAAACTCTCAACAATAATGGCCTTAGAAAATACTTTGCAAAAGTGACCCATTTTGCAAAAATGGTTGATGTGGCCAGACGGCTAAAGATAAAACTCAAAAGGAAAGGCCTTAAGGTAGTGGGTCACTAAGTTGCGAAGTCAGGATTCTGAGACATGGGTCAATGAACCACTTTGCAAAAATAACCTCATTTTGCAAGAATGGCTGATTTGGCTAAAAGGGGCTAAACATGCAAATTCAATAAAAATGGACCTTAAAACTGAGAGGACACCTTGTTGTAGGCTCATGGCTCAAAGACATGAGATAAGAAACTACTTTGAGAAATTAATCCTATTTTGCAAAAACGGCCTACATGGCCAAATGTGGCTAAACATGCAAGATTTGGCTAAGACTCCCCGAAGCCAAGAACCTTAGAGTCACTAGGAAGACCGGACCCTATGTGGGTTGCCTACGTATCTCTCCCCGAAAGACGAGAATCAGGTATGCGTAGTTCGAGTAGATTGGATATGAAAGATAATTTTTAAAAAACACAAATTTGAAAAACATATTTTTTATTTTTTTGAAAAATGATGAAACATGTAAAATCTTTTTGATTTTTCCCCACTTTTTTTTTTTTTTTTTTGGAAATGATGGAAAAGTGGAAATCTTTTTTTGGATTTTACTTTTTCTCTTTTTATTTTATTTTTGGAAAATGATGAAAAAGTGTAAATTTTTTTGGATTTTCTTTTTCTCTTTTTTTTTTTTTTTGATTTTTGAAAAATGATGGGAAAGTGTAAAATCTTTTTGGATTTTTTATTTTTATTTTTTTTGTCTTTTTCTTGAAAATGTTATGAAAGAAACAATATAACTAAGCCCTACTTGCTTCATTTTTCACCCTTTTTTCCCAAACATCAGTCCGCCAAATGACCTTTCTACCCTCAAAGATGCAACATGTATCACATAGGGATGATTGAATGTCCTTTTGAGCCATGAGCCCATTTTGACAAAACTTGGATAGGCGTCCTACAAAGGGACACGGTACCTAGGACCGAGCCCTACTAGGTCTAAATGACATGATGCAAATAAAAATGATCTAAAAGGTGACCTAAGTTTAGGGTTCACTAACAAGGCAATTCGGGGGAGCGTTTGGTCGATGGTGGATGCTTAAGCTTTTCACCCACTCCATACGTCCGACGGCTCCCCCTCCTAAAATAAGGCTGACTCAACAAAGACTTCGTTTACGCGACGCATACTCCGAGACTTGTTGCAGAAAGAAGATCATGGTTATGCAAATGATGACAGTTATAAAGCGGTAACACATAAGGACAAGCGATAAACAAATAACTAAAAAAACAAGGAATAAAACAAACAAATCGAATAAACAAAGCAAATAAAGAAAACAAACACCTCAACCGAATATCCTAAAAGCCAACAAGACCAAGTATCAGCTCGAATCTGCAATTCCCCAGCAGAGTCGCCAGAGATGTCACACCCTTTTTTTTTTCAAAAACCTTTACTAAACCCTCTATTAAATAAATAAAAAGATTTTTGTAAAGTTTGAAAAGGGTTTTCAAAATTGAAACTGACAAAGGATTGTGTTCAAAAGGATTAACTCAGAGCCGCCACCTAACATTTGATTTCGGTGTGTCAGGTCACCGTTTTTTTAGAAATAATTTTTTCTTTTAAACACGTTTGACTCTTAAACCAGTTTGCACAAGAGATTCAGGGTAAGGGGGTTCATTTGACTCGGGGATAAGGGGTTAGGCATTTTTCGAGTCCCGTAACTAGTACGATTGCGTACATGATCAAGTTAGCTTTTAAGAATACTCAGGTTGAGGTGGAAACACACAAACCGAAAAATAAACACGAAAAAGGCTCGAGGTCGTCCCTACCTAAAAAAATGGAATAAAATAAAATCAAAATACTAAAGTTCTATTCTACGCTTCCTTGCGTCATCCAGTCTCTAGCCTTCGTTTACATGTACTTCGGGGCATACCCCGGATAAAAATATGTACAAATTTTCGGGGCATTCCCTGGATAAATTTAATTGACCAAAGGGACAACCTCGACCTTCAACAAGATAAAATAAAGAAAAAACAACCCTAAAGTTTGCCTACCCAATGTGACCGGTCTAAACATACTACTAACGGTCCAAGCACGTTGTAGGCATGAATCAATAACTCAAAGAATTATATTCCAAATTGAAATATGATAGAAATTACCCTCCACCAGACATGAAAACTAATTTCATTTTATACTTTTCTTTTTTAATTTCCAATATCACCCAAAATTCCAAGAGCTCAAACTTATCTATTAGTTCAAAATCTCACGCGCGGCTACTAAATGATTCGTTCATCTACTTACGTATCAAATTAAAATGAAAGAAGATCCTACTGTATTCACTTAAGCATTTAGCATATTCAAAAATATCAAATCAACAAGTATAAGGAGATAACATAGCCTTTCAGGTGTAAAAGCACACTCAAGAATTAAGAGCAACCAAATCCAACATAGAATCAACGTTCACAAAAGCATAGAAAACTTTGCTAAGATGATCAATTAAATAAATGTCAAATCTTATAGAATAAGCAAAGATGAAGGGCGGACCTCAAATGAAGGATCTGACTTTTACTATTTTGAAACTCATCAACGAGCGGAATCGCGAACTGACCTCGATAGATGAGAGACAGAATCGACTCGAACTCGTTACGGACCTGTGTCACTGTGCTCTGTTTTTGGTGTTTGGGAGTGAATAATGGGCATCAACAGAGGAGGTGGAGGAGTGGAGAAGAAACCATCACTTTTTCTTTTGCTTTTCCGTAGAACTCAGCACCAGAAGCCGTTATCTTCCTATGTGTGGTTGTGCGTGGCGGCTGTGGTGTTTTGAGAGGAGGTGGGGCTATTGGTGACTGCCGGATTTCCGGTGATTTGATGGCTGGCGGCGGAGACTGCTGGTTCTTCTTCTTAGGGTGGGTTGGTTGGCTGATTTTTGGTGAATGGAGGTGGTGGTGAGTCTGTTGCGGCCGAATAAGGCTGGGGTCGTCTAGTTCGTCGCTTGAGAGAGGGCTGGGCGGAAGAGGGATGGCTGGGTGGCTAGCGGCGGCGACCGACTTTCTTGTATAGGGGTGGTGTAGTTCTGGTGGCGACTGAGATAAATGGAGGTAAGGGGTAGGACTGGACGACGGTTGTTGGTGGCAGTCAGGAGGCGACGGCGATGAGGGTGCTACTGGGAAGGGTCTCTTTTGTCTAAGGTTTTCCTTTTTGGGTGTAAAGGTTGAAGATTGGTCTTCCTAAGGTTTCTAAGGGTGTGGAAGGAGGTGAGGAGGAAGACGAGAGAGAGCCTAGGATTTTTTGGGTTCTCACTTGGGACTCTTGCAAGAATTCAATTTGGGCTCAAAAATTCTACAAAATTGATTTAAAATTCACATAAAAAATACTTATAAAAAACATACATAAAATAACCCTTAATTGATTTTAATAAATTATTATATTTAAAATAAAACTAGAAATTAAAGTTGAAACTATTTTCGGTATTTTCAAAGATTATATTAAAATAAAATATTTTCAAAGTAATATATCTTTTTAAAAATACCTAATACGTGAATTAAATAGAAAAATATGATACTATTTTTGTAATTATCAATTTTTGTGCTTAAAATGAAGTAAAAGAGACCTGGAAAAGGCGGCTGAGTTATTTTATTGTTGTTGCAGTATTTATTTATTTGTTTAGATTTCCTTCTTGCTTCATATATTATTCTCACAGGTTATATTGCTAAAGCCCCGCCGTAGCCTCGTCACTAATTCGTCGAGGTTAGGCTCGGCACTTACTCATCCAGGTACTAGCCAGCAGTAGAGATTTTAGAGCGGTCACCTATTCATTTGGAGACACGAGGTACATCTGCCGGCGTTCACAGATCCCAAGAGTCTTCTCCTATTTTATATACGTTGTTTTATTATATTCAGAACAATTATACTATTCTTTCAGTCCAGTATTTGTAGTATTCTTTAGTAATTCGTGAATTGTGACACCAGACCCTGGGGTAGTCCTAGAGTTATTTATATACTTAGTTCGTGGTTCATTTTATTTAATTGCTTATTTATTTTATAGTTGGAGTATTTAATTGGAAATCATTTTAATTAAGTTACTTTAAATTTATTTATTCATGCTTAAGTAAATAATCAAAGAAAATTAGTTAATCGAATTCTAACATTGGCTTGCCTAGCAAATGTGGTGTTAGGCGCCATCACGATCCCTAAGGTTGGGAATTTGGGTCGTGACAACGGCTTATGCCGGGATAAGTTATACCGGTATAAGTTATGCTGGGATTAGTTATGCTGGGATTATTTTTTATCCATTGTTTGGTATGTTGTATTAAATATGGCAATTGCATAATTTGTAAGAAGAATGTATAAGTTATACCGGTGCTAATTACCCCACCCTGTATAAGGTATAAGTTATCTCGGTGTTAATTTAATCCTGAGATAACTTATACCTGGTTTTCTAACCAAACGAAGTATTAAGGTGGTATTAAATTTTATACCAACACTATACCTTCTTATACCTCATACCAAACGACCCGTAAGTGTACTTGGGTTTACTTCAATCCGGAGAAGCTCATTCAAGAAGGGGAAATCCCCGTGCTTGAAGGTAAATATCAATCCATTTACTACTTAAATTAAGGAATTTATTAAGTTAATAAGCGTATAATTATGTATATTAATGTATAATATACACTTAAAAAAAGTAAACAATGAATACCGCCGATTATTTGTATAAAGATCCCTTATTACTCTTGGTTGGCCCATTATTGCTGACCAAAAAGTGAACAGTAGGTGTGAGTGATATATGGAGAGTTGGACTTGATATGAAGCATTTATGTGATAGATTAACGGCTGAGAAATTTGTTTGGACTTTAATGGAAGATAAGGACGAAGAGATTGCAAAATCAACATCCTACTTTGCTAATTTGGCTCAAGAGGTCATCGTTTTGTAACATCAACAAGTTAATTCAGGAAATAAGATAAAGCCTTTTCAAAAAAAATGACTTCAAAACCAAGTAGTAAGTGATAGTAATTAAACCCTTAACATTAATTACGAATTCTAAATTATTTTTCAAATCCATTAAAACTATATACCAATTAATATCGGTATCATGAGAAATTATGCATTTTATTTATTATTTTTTAAGGGATGTGCAAAATCAATATGATCCACAATAAGTAATTTTTGGCCTTTTTTTGTTGTCCAAAATGGGTGATTCTTTTTCAGATTTCAAGAATGAATTAATTATTTTTTTCCAATATTGCCTTTGGAGTAAATAGTGTTGGAGTATGTGTTAGGAGAGTTTATGTGTAGAGATAATAAAGGTTAATATGATCAATTTTATTCCTAATAGATGTTAAAAGATAGATTTCTTATTCTGTGTGAAAACAACCAAAAAATCATTTATTGTGGATCGGAGGGAATAATGAACAAGTAAAAGTGAACGGTGGGAGTAATAAGTGATTGATTCAGAATTTATTATACTATTAATTTTGTTATTGTATTTAAATATACATACATTATTTAAGCCATAGAGCTTAAAATACTTACTTTAATAGTTTAATACTCCCTCCGGTCCAAAATAAGTGATTTTTTGCTTGTTTTCACGCAGATTAAGATATTCACCCTTTAACATTAATTAGCAATGAAATTGACCATATCAACCTTTACTATCTCATATAAATACTCCTAACATATACTCCAAGGACAATATAAGAAAAAAATAATTAATTCATTCTTGGAATTCGAAAAAATTACTTATTTTGAACCACAAGAAAAAGGTGAGGGGGTACTACATTAAATTAAGCGAATCACACTATTTAAAGAACTTATAATGTTAGAGACAACATATAATTCATCTGTTAATTTATTTTACTGTCACCTTAAAGTTCGACTAATGCCAATGTATAAACATAAGAAATTAAAATTTTGGGATCCCGAGCCTGTGAATATTTTACAAACAACAACTTTTATTGCTTACAAACCAGTTACAAGATTAAGAGAAATGCCACACATAGTTCATGCCCAATTAAGAACATCAGATAGAGTTAATTAATTAACCAGTAATCTCAATGGTTTTGACCTCAGGTTTCTTGATCTCCTTCTTAGGAATGGTGACAGTGAGAACTCCATTTTCCATACTAGCCTTCACCTCATCAAGTTTAGCATTTTCAGGGAGCCAGAACTTTCTGCAGAACTTGCCACGTGGTCTCTCGATACGTCGCCACGTCTCATTCTCCTTCTTCTGATCTTCTTTATTATCATCACCACCAATCTCGCCGCTAATTTGTAGAGCCCTTCCTTCTTCAACTTCAACTTTAACTTGTTCTTTATTTAAACCTGGAAGATCAGCTTTGAAAACATGAGCTTCTTGAGTTTCCTTCCAATCAACTGGTGGGTAGGAAAATTTAGAGGTTTCATCAAATAGGCTAAAAGGGTGGAAGATATCGTCTAGCAATTGAGGAATAAGTGCCATTTTTTGAAATTGATGATAGCTAAGTGATTCGAACTTTTCTTTTCTGCTTTTTGTATTGATAGTTTCTGCCGATATTTATAGGGTGATTGAAATTTCGAGGGTCTTCTATATTGAGCTATAAGTTTTCTAAAGTAATGATCCAACTCTTCTAACGTGGCATCTAGAGTTTGCTAGTCTTTGATAATTACTAGTGTTTTCTAGAGCAGTTTGCCCAAGCTGGGAGCCCAAAAGTACGTTTTTTCTTTAAAAAGGAAAGGAACTTTTATACGGAAAATATTTTTGCCCTCATTGATTTACTTTTTTTTTCATTTTTGTTTCTTTTTTTAATTTAAAGATATCATACATGAATCTTATTATAATTTTCCAATTTTTTTATTAACTTTTCTTATTTTTGTTTTTTTTGTGTGTAATGTCTTCTAACTTTTCAAATTATTTTCTTCTTTTTCCAAACTAAAGCAAATTATCTATATCCTTATTTGGATTATCAATTCTCTTATTATAAATATTATTTATAATTTCTTCTCTTATAGGCTATTAATTTTCGACTCTTTAAAACAATTATAAAATTTAATTTGTGAAAATTACCTACAAATAATAATTAATTTCTAATTGCATCGCATATTCTATATATTATCAAAAGAAAAAGCAAAAGTCTCCATATTAAGCCAAGTGGCAGCCTCACAATAAATCACTTGGCAATTCAGGACATACTTAGTCAGGTTAGACAATAATTAGTTTCTTTTTGAATTTAAATTTAAAAAAAATAAGTATGCATTATGTGTTGTTAATAATTAGTTACTCTTTCTGAATTTGAATTTAAGAATTATTTCTATTTTACGCTCAGTGTCATCTTTCAAGTTTGACACTTAGAATCATCTTGTTACAACTATCATGGCTATACAAAATTGTTCGATGACATTCTTCTACCGATAAAAAATTCAACTATTATGCTAATTAAGACATTACTGCGTAGATTGAGAAAGGAGATGAGCTTATGGTATTCCTTTAGAAATGTAAGGCAAGTCTTCTAATAATATAGAAGCGTTGTATGGTAGAACTAGAGATGAATTGTTGACAATGTTATCATGTGTGAGTGACTTTGCTTATTACTTCATGGTGGATTATCAATATATAATAATTTGTGGAATAGACTTCTAATTCATACTGAATGATGTATTTTGATTATTCAGATCATCATGTAAGCAATAAGTAATTATACTAGATAATATTATATGCTTTGGTATAAATATATATGTTATATTGATTTAAATCTTTAATATGTATGTACTTTATGTTTTATATTTTAATTAAATAAAACAAAAAATAATAAAAGTTTCTACGATAAATATTTAAGTTTATTTTTCTCTTTAAAATAATTACAAAATCTTGGTACTATCCTTTTTGGTAATTTTACACTCAAATGTATTTTTCAGAAAGGCCGGTCAAATATAATTTATTTACCAAATGTTGCAAAAAGTAATTCTTAAATGAATTAGCCAAACACAAACTGTTTTTTTAGAAGTATTTTCGGAAAAAACATTTTAAAAAAAATACTTTTTAAAATAAGCAGTTTCTGGCAGCTTGGCCAAACGAGCTCTTAGTCTCCTCAAGCAGAGTATTTATCAAAATAAGAGCCCGTTTGGATTAGCTGATAAGTTTAAAGTGCTGAAAAGTGTTTTTAAATGCTGAAACTAATTTTTAAAATAAGCATTTACGTGTTTGGATAAAAATGCTGAAACTAATTTTTAAAATAAGCATTTACGTGTTTGGATAAAAGTGCTGAAACTGATAATAAGCAGTTAATGTGCTGATAAAAAAGTACTGATAAGCTATTCTTTTGTTAAAATGTCTAAAATACCCTTGATTTTTTTTCCAAAAGGCTATAATCAACAAGAAATATGAAATGAAGAGAAAATTAAGAAATTTATTTTGGAAAAAGTATTTTGTGAATTAGAAAATATTATTAAGGATAAATTAGTAAAAGCGTTGGTCAAACTAAAAGTGCTTAAAAGCTGAAAAGCCATAAGTTGGGGTGACCAACTTATGACTTATGGCAGATTTTAGCTTATAAGCACATGGCTTATAAGCACTTTGGGTGCTTCCAAATGCGTAGATAAGCCAAAAATTGCTTATAAGTTAGTTTGACCAGCTTATAAGCTTAGCCAAACACCCTCTAAGAATGGAAAGTTCTGGCTTTTGCTTCTCAATCGTTTGTGTTTACGTGTATTTTTATTTATTTATTTTAACTAACAGGTCATCTAAACGATATTTGTAGGCAAACGTGTGTGAATGGTGAAATTTATAACTATAAAAATAGTATAGATTATCTGCTACAATAAATAAAGTAATCAATATTTTTCACACTGAAAATATATAATACCAACTAAAACTCATGTTTTTTTTTCCTTCTATCGGCGAAAGACTTCGATTAAATTTGTTTCTCTCTACTTCTAGAGTTAAACTCACGAGGACGTAGAAGGGTATCTAGCGTCTTCAATGCACGTTTGATTTTCAGCAAATTAAAAACCTATATTTAGTGTAAATTAATATACATGCAGACACACAAACATGTATAGTGTATACGGTTAAAATCGGGCACGTCCGATTTTATTGGCTCGAGGGTCTGCCTCGAGATTAAGTCCATATCGAAGCAAGTTCGAGCTCGAAGAACACGGAGACCGAAGGATCGAGATCGGGCAAGATCAACATCGAGCAACGGATCGGAAAAATTCGGAATAACGTGATATCTGCAATCGACCACAAATCTTAGCGAAAATCACGGGATTGACAGAACCGCTGACGGTTATTGATACCAATCATGGATTTTATTTCTGAAATTAGAGTTCTACCTTATTTAGGATTCCTCTACTATATAAAGAGGAACCCTGTTCATTTGTAGAGACACAATTACTGAGAAATAATAATACTCCGCTCTTTTACTTGCTTACAATTCCCTACTGTTTTTATTGTTCTTAACGCTTGATTTCGAGCTTATTCCAAATCGAGGTCGATAACATGCAAACAACACTGATATGATTTATTTTAATCGTTTAATTCGTTTATTTATTTATACATTTATCAATTGATATTGAATCAGATCATGTATCGTTATAACCATATTACAAGTTTAATTGTAACTCGTATTTCGAGGTAAACATATAATTTATTTCTCTATTATCTCTCATTATTGAGTTTAAGCACAAATTGAAGACAAAAGAAAATTCAATTGAATCCAATAAGAAAAATGAAGAAAGTCCCAGAGTTCGTGAGAAAGAGAGTTCGTGAAAGCAATGAATTTTGTATTTGAAAACACTGAATTGTACGTGGTCCATTCTAGAAAAGTTCCATTATTTATATTTGAGCTTTTGACATTGTTGGCCATTCAGCTAAAAGTTTTATAGTATATGCTAACTAATAAAATTAGATCTGCGCTGCCCCTCCCTACCTAACGGCCTCCTTGACCATAATTCCACCTATGGGTGTTTACGGGTGGGCCGGGCCGGATCGGGCCGAGTTGGAAAAAATGAAACCGACCGATTTTCAATATGGGTCGGTTACGGATTAGTTTTTATCGGGCTTAACGAATCCGAGTAAAAATTAAACCGGCAGGGTTACGGGTGGGCTGGATTAGCGTTTTTTTTTTTTTTTTTTTTTGTATTTTGTATTTTGTATATCTATCATAAAAATATAAACAAAAAAATAATCTTATAAAAACAGTGTTTGAATAAAGAATGCAAAGACTTTAAAATTCTTATATTTGAATATTTTATTAAGAATATTAGAAAATAGAATACAATGAAGATGGAAAAAAATTGCACTTATAATTTGCAAGTTCAAACTTGCAAATTAAAGTTTACATTTAATACTTCAAATTAAAGTTCAAATTTATACATATCATTGCATAATAAATTAATAGTACTTCAAATTATTCTAACAAACTAAAACATTAAGCATAATACGTCTAATAATATTAAAATAACACAAATTGTCTCAAATCAACTTAAAATCTTAAATACGAATTTCTGCAGAACGCTCAAGTCAACTCTTCATATGCCTCCTTAAACAGCCTGTGCCCACCCACTTTGGACGAAGATTTAAGATTCGACCACAGTTGTTGCATTTTACTTTGTAAACTTCTTCATTTTCTTCTGCCACCTCAAAGTGTTCCCAAACATATGAGCGCCCTCTAGAATCACGGGGCATGATTTAACTTGAAGTGATAATATGAGTTTGAAAGTGAAAGATGAGTGAAGAAATGAAGAGGGAGGGGGATGTATTTATAGTTTTTCAAAGGGCTAAATTAATAATAACAACAAGTGTTATTTTTTTAAAAATAATTGCCCAAAAAAGGACTATTTGTACAATCCAGCCGTTAGGCCAACAGTCTAAAACCTTTTAAAAAATAAATAAATTGAAATCTAGTCGTTAAACCGGTTTGGGCCGGGCCGATTAACCGATTCTACTGGAAATTTGATTGACCGAGTTTGACCGGTCCGGTTAACCATATGAATTTATGTGAACAGATCTACCACCCTAACCCCAGTAACCCAGCCCATCCGGCCCCCTATATACCGGTCCGGGCTGGTCTGGGCCGGTCCGAAAATGGATCAACCCAGCTCGTTTGACACCCTTAATTCCACCTCACCCCTATCCTTTATTATATTCAATCTCTTTTCCACAATAGGTCCACCACTTTGACCCACATTCCTCTTTGTTTTTCTCGCATTCTTAAATTAAAGTGGGGAGGGGGAGTGGCGACCAGTGGCGAACCCAGGATTTTGTGCAAGCGGGTTCATTCAAAGACGAAGGTGTTTAGTAGTATAAATAGTGTCGGATATGACAAGTAGGGTTTGATCATTTTATTATCCTTTATTGCTCTTAATACAATATCAAAATGAAATCAATTTAAAGTTGATACTCTTTAATTTTAACAAAACTGAAAATATTTTATGAAGGTTGAAAAATTTTATTTATCTCTATTCTAAGAAATTTATCTATTTAATTTAATAAATTTTACTTTAAAAAATTTAATTTAACCAAATATCTATTTACTCCAAGATATTTAAATAAAGCTGATACTCTTTAATTTTAAGAAAACTGAAAATATTTTATGAAGGTTAAATTTTTTATTTATCTCTATTCTAAGAAATTTATCTATTTAATTTAACAAATTTTACTTCAAAAAATTTAATTTAGCAAAGATCTATTTACTCCAAGATATTTAAATAAATATAGAGTTTTCCTTGTTACTAATAACAATCTAGAGTTGCACACACTCCATTCAAGTACGGATTAAAAAGACAATTGTGAAACGCCCCATATTAGATTCGATCCTGGAACATCTCTCTCTCACTTTGAACCCGCTCGACCACATCCACTGAGAGCATGTATGTGTTGAAGCAGGTTCAAACTTGTTTTTATAGGAAGAATGTTTCTCTGTTAAATGTAATATATCAATATACGCATATAATTTTTTGACAAAGCGGGTTCAACTGAACCCCCTTGACACCATGTGGGTGTCACGATCCAAAATCCTAACTCAGGTCGTGATGGCGCCAACACCGGAGTTAGGCAAGCCAACAATTGTTTTACTAGCGAGATTTCCTTTTTACATAAAACGTTCCAATACTTACCAAGTTTTAAGTTTAAAATCATTAAGTGAAAACGGATAAATTAACCAACTTGAACCAATGTACCCAAAAGGATCATAATCAACATATACAGTTCCAAAAATGTAATGTCTACTACGTGTTCCAGAAGCTAGTGTCACAAGTCTACAGACGGACTAGTAGAATATACAAAAGATAGAATAAACTGTTTTACTGTCTGAAAGAAGTAGACGGATATAAACAAAAGACAACTCCATAGTGCTGCTGAGAAACGCCAAGGGAAGCAGCTCACCGTGAAGTCAGGTCCAGAATATACTCTCAGGATCGAGCTCCGGTCTGATAACCAGATGCACCTGCCTCAGAACCTGTACAATTAAGTACAGAAGGGTAGCATGAGTACATAAACAGATATATACCCAGTGAGTATCCCGTTTAATCTCGAAGAAGTAGTGACGAGAAGTCGATGTGATACATACTAGGGTCAAAATGTAATAATATAATTAAATGAAGGCTAAGCAGGGATAACAGTCGTAATAATCATAAAGTCATGAAATATCAAGTATAAATTTGTAATTTACCTTTGAACGTCAATTTCACTAGCATATAATGTACTAATTTTCCTTTTTACATGAATCAAATTATACAAGTATCACAAACTCCCAGTCAATTATATAGCACATAGTATGTCGAAAGCGTACAGCCGAAGCGTCGCGAAAATAAATGTGCACTGCCGAGGGTGGTCGAACGCTTCGAACCATAAATGCATCTATTACCCCGCTCGAGAATAGAACATGCGACGCAGTTGACATAATGATAGGGATATCCCGCTCACGAATCATACATGCGATGCGGGTGCCCATATACATACACAGAATTATCAAGAATCCAAGGATTTAACAGAGATTATGCTTGAAGACAAGAATTCAAGCAATGTAATTTTGAATGTAACTTCCTAAATATCTTCATACCAATTCGAGGATACTAAGAAACTCAAAATAGATTTATGGTCATATACAAGGCACATAAAAGCATGCTTGTGATTCCTAAAACTACCCAACATAATATAGTAGTAGCTATGCACGGACCCTCGTCACCTCGTGCGTGCGTAGTCCCCCCAACTAAGAACATGCAATTATTTATAATCACCTAAGGGGACAATTCCCTCTTACAAGGTTAGAAAGGAGACTCACCTCGTGCCGAGCCTACTTTACGGGTCAAGAATGCGCCCGAAACTCCAAACTCGTCTCCAAAGGACTCGAAACTAGTCAAATATTGCATAAATACATTAATTTAGACTCAAAAGCATGAAATTTCCCTATTTAATCAACCATTTTAGCCTACTTTAAAATGTCTCAAAATACACCCCCGGGCCCACATGCTCGGGTTCCGAAAATTCTCGAAGGAAACATTTACCCATAACCTAAGGATCATTAATATATGATATTTGTATGATTTCATAGCTAGTTAGTGGGTAATTTCCTAAAATCTCATGAAGCCCTAGGTTTTTGCTCTAACCTTTGATTTACACTAATTAGGATGTTAATCTAGCAAGGAATTCACGTATTAAACCAACATTAGGGTGGAAATTACTTACCTCTTAGTAGCTAAGTCGTTGGTCCCTTTTGCATGCCCAAAATCGCCCAAGGAAGAAGGTGTAATGTTCAAAAATGGAGGTTTTCCCGTATTTTAAAAGACCTCTCTGCCTACAGGGATTTCGCACCTGCGGCTCAAGGACCGCACATGCGGTCTCGCATCTGCGAGGATCACCTCGCACCTGCGGAATTGGACACAGGGACCTGGCCTCGCACCTGCGGAGAGGAGCCCGCACCTGCGGCTCCGCTCCTGCGGAATATGATCCGCACCTGCGAGGAATGGCAGCCTCACCTGGGGCCGCACCTACGAGTCCTGGACAGCAGGAGCGGTCTCGCACCTGCGATTAGTCAACCGCAGGTGCGGTTACACCAGATCTGGTGCACCAGCAGTTATAGTTGCTGGTTTTTGACCTCGTTTGGTGCCCGAGCGGCACCTGGCCCCACCCGAGCTCCCGTCCAAATATACCAACAAGTCCCAAATCATAATAAGGACTCGCTCGATCCTTCGGAACACCCAAAAAACCGCTAAAACTCAAAATCACACCTCAAAATCCCCTAGAATCAAAATTAAGAACTTTAAGTTCTTGAATTCGCTAACAATGTGCTGAACCGACCTATACTATTCGGAATGACACCAAATTTTGCAATCAAGTCATAAATGACATAACGGAACTATTCCTGGTTTCGGAATTCCGTTCGGACCTAGATAACACAAAAACATGTTCCAAACCTCAATTCGAACTTAAGGAAACTCTATTTTCGCTATTTGGCACTGAAACACTCCCGGATCATCCAAACCCATTCCGGACATACGCACAAGTCCGAAATCAACATACGAAGCTACCGGAACCGTCGAAACTCGATTCCGAGATCGTTTACTCAAAACGTTGACTGAAGTCAAACTTGGCCTTAAAGGCCAACCTTAGGGAACTAGTGTTCCTATACTACTCTAAACCCTTCCGAATCCCGAACCACCCGTCCCCACATGTCATAAATCATAAAAAGCCACTATGGGAAATGTCATTCAAGGGAACGGGTTCCTATAACGCAAAACGACCGGTCGGTTCGTTACATTCTCCACCTCTTAAACAAACGTTCATCCTCTAACGGGTCTAGAATCATACCTGAAGTGCTGAATAAGTGTGGATACCTTCTTTGCATGTCCTCCTCGAACTCCCAAGTCACCTCCTCGACTGATTGGCCCCTCCACTGGACCTTTACGGCAGAAACTCTCTTGGATCTCAACTAGCAGTCCTGTCTGTCAATAATAGCAACTGGCTCCTCCTCGCAACCCAGCCTCTCATCCAACTGAATGGTGCTGAAATCAACCACGCGAGAGAAGTCAGCGTGGTACCTCCGGAGCATGGATACATGAAAGACCGGATGAACTCCTGATAAACTGGGAGGTAAAGCAAGCTCATAAGCAACCTCTCCGATCCGCCTCAATACCTCAAAAGGACCTATAAACCTTGGGCTCAACTTGCCCTTCTTCCCGAATCTCATGATACCCTTCATCGGCGAGACTTTCAACAGGACCTTATCTCCCTCCATAAATGATACATCACGCGCCTTCTGATCCGCGTAACTCTTCTGTTTGGACTGTGCTGTGCGGAGCCTCTCCTGAATCAACTTCACCTTCTCCAAAGCATCCGTCACCAGGTCGGTGCCATATAGCTTAGCCTCGCCAGGCTCAAACCACCCGATAGGAGAACGACATCGCCGACCATACAAAGATTCAAATGGAGCCATCTCGATGCTGGACTGATAACTATTATTGTAAGCAAACTCGGCCAAAGGCAAGAACTGGTCCCACTAACCTCCGAAGTCAATCACACATGCCCTGAGCATGTCCTCCAATATCTGAACTGTACGCTCTGACTGACCATCAGTCTGAGGGTGAAATGCTGTGCTGAGATCTATCTGGGTACCCATCTCACTATGCAATGCTCTCCAGAAGTGCGAGGTGAACTGAGGACCTCGATCCAATACAATGGACACCGGCACACCGTGCAACCGGACTATCTCCCGAATGTAGATCTAGCTAACCTCTCAGAAGTATAAGTAGTAGCTACTGGAATGAAATGCGCCAATTTGGTCAACCTATCCACAATGACCCAAACCGCGTCAACCTTCCGCAAAGCCCGAGGCAACCCAACCACGAAGTCCATAGTGATGCGCTCCCACTTCCACTCTGGAATGGGCATCTACTGAAGTAGGCCTCCTGGACTCTGGTGCTCATACTTGACCTGCTGGCAATTAAGACATGTATCCACATACTCCATTATGTCCTTCTTCATCCGTCTCCACCAGAAATGCTGCTTCAAGTCACGATACATCTTCGTAGCACCAGGATGAACAGAATACCGTGAACTGTGAGCCTCCTCTAGAATCCTCTCCCTCATGCCATCAACATTAGGAACACACAAACGGCCTTGAAGTCTCAGAACACCATCCTCTCCCATAGTAATCGCCTTGGCACCACCTTGAACCACTGTCTCTCGTAGCTCTGCCAAACACGGATCAACATACTGTCGGGCCTTAATCTCCCCCAATAACGAAGACTGAGCAACCACATGTGCAAGAACTCGGTGAGGCTCTAAAAGGTCCAATCTCACCAGGCGATTAGCCAAGGACTGAATTTCCAAGGCTAGGGGTCTCTCATTTGCTGCAATATAAGCCAAACTACCCATACTCTCCGCCTTCCCTCTCAAGGGATCCGCTACCACATTTGCCTTGCACAGATGATAAAGAATGGTGATGTCATAATCCTTCAGTAACTCAAGCCACCTACGCTGCCTCAAATTAAGATCCCTCTTCTTGAACAAGTGCTGTAAGCTGCGGTGATCTGTATAAACCTCACAGGACACCCCATACAAGTAATGCCTCCAAATCTTAAGGGCATGAAAATCGCCGCCAACTCCAAATCGTGCACAAGGTAATTCTTCTCATGGACCTTCAGCTGGCGCGAAGCATAATCAATAACTCTCCCCTCTTGCATCAACACACACCCCAAGCCAACACGTGAAGCGTCATAATATACTGTATACATCCTAGAATCGGAAGGCAATATCAAAACTGGTGCTGAGGTCAATGTTGTCTTGAGCTTCTGAAAGCTCGTCTCACACTCGTCGGACCATCGGAACGGGGCATTCTTCTGAGTCAATCTAGTCAGTGGGACTGCAATGGATGAAAAATCCTCCACAAATCGGCGATAATAACCTGCTAGGCCCAAGAAGCTCCTGATCTCTGTAGCTGAAGTAGGACGTGGCCAACTCTGATTTGCCTCAATTTTCTTAGGATCAAACTTGATACCCTCTCCGGATACCACATGTCCCAAGAATGCCACGGAATACAACCAAAACTCACACTTGGAGAACTTAGCATATATCTTCTGTTCTCGCAAAGTCTGGAGCACAACTCTCAAATGCTGCTTGTGGTCACCTAGTCTACGTGAGTAAATCAGAATGTCATCAATGAATACAATGACAAAAGAATCAATATACGGCTGGAACACCCTGTTCATCAAGTCCATAAATGCTGCTGGGCATTAGTCAAGCCAAAGGACATCACTAGGAACTCATAATGGCCATATCTCGTACGAAAAATAGTCTTCGGAACATCCGAGTCTTGAATCTTCAACTGGTGGTACCCCAATCTCAAGTCGATCTTAGAAAACACCCGAGCACCCTGCAGCTGGTCGAACAAATCAACGATACGTGGAAATGGATACTTGTTCTTAATGGTGACCTTGTTCAACTGGAGGTAACCAATACACATCCGCATAGACCCATCCTTCTTCTTCACAAATAGCACTGGAGTGCCCCACGGCGATATGCTCGGTATGATAAACCCCTTAGCCAACAACTCCTCAAGCTGCTCCTTCAACTCCTTCAACTCTTTCGGAGCCATACGGTACAGGGAAATGGAAATAGGCTGAGTTCCTAGAGCTACATCAATACAAAAATCAATATCACGATGCAGAGGCATGCCCGGAAAGTCTGAAGGAAAACATAAGCAAACTCTCAAACTATTGGCACTGAATCAATCGTCGGAGACTCGACGGTGGTGTCCCGTACATAAGAAAGATACGCCGGACAACCCTTCTCGACCATATGTCGAGCCTTCAGGAAGGAAATAACTCGACTAGCTGCACTAACTGAGGAACCTCTCCACTATAGCTTAGGCAACTCGGGCATGGCTAGGGTAACCGTCTTGACATGGCAATCCAAGATAGAATGATAGGGAGATAACCAATACATGCCCAGGATAATCTCAAAATCAACCATATCGAGCAATAGGAGATCCGCTCTAGTCTCGAACCCACAAAATGTAATCACATAGAGCCGATAAATCCGGTCTACCACCAAAGAATTGCCCACGGGAGTGGATACATAAATAGGAGTACCCAAGGACTCGCGAGGAACATCTAGGAAACAAGCAAATAAGGATGATACATATGAATAAGTGGATCCTGGATCAAATAATACTGATGCCTCTCTACCACATACTGAAATAGTACTTGTGATCACGGCATTTGAGGCCACTGCATCTGATCGGGCCGGAATAACATAACATCTGGCTGGTGCATCGGAAGACTGACTTCCACTGGAATGAATAGAAGCTGGCTGAGCTCCCCCTGCCTGGCCTCCACCTCTGGGATGACCTCTACCAGCCTATCCTCTACCTCTGGTGGACGGGGTGCCGCTGCTATGAATGTAGGCTGATAACTTTGCTGAACGGCCTTGCCCCGAAGCCTGGGACAAGTCCTCGTCATATGGCCTGGATCCCCACACTCATAACATCCCCTCGGTACCATAACCTGCTGCCCTGAAGACGAAGAAACCTGGATAGCCGGGGGACGGTGAGAACTCTCTGGCATAACACTGAAGTAAGAGCTAGAAGACCCCTGATGATCGGAATACCCGCCCGAGGAACCCTGAATGGCTGGTGGGCGGTAAGAACTCTCCGGCATGGCGCTGAAATAGGGCCTCACTGGAACACCACGAGGAGGTGGTGGAGGAGCTTAATATGGAGGCCTGCTAGGTTGGCCCCTACCGAACTGACCTCTACCCCTGGCTGGGGCACCTCTGAAATCACTAGAAAATCTAGCTCTCTTGTCCTGCTGACCTTGCTCTTTGCCCTCGATCGATAGCCCTCAATCCGGCGAGCTATCTCGACCATAAGCTGATAGGGAGTCCCCATCTCCACCTCTCAGGCCATGTTTGCCCTAATACCTGAGTGCAGCCCAGCTACAAATATCCGCACTCTCTCAGCATCAGTAGGAAGTATCATAAGGGCAGGACGAGACAACTCAGAAAATCTGGCCTCGTAGTTTGTCACTGACATCTATCCCTGCTCTAGCTGCTCAAACTGATACCGCAGCTCTTCCCTATCGGAGGGTGGAACATATCTTTCCAAGAACAACTGAGTGACCTGCTTCCAAGTGATGGAAGGGGAACCTGCCAGTCTACCAAGGATATAAGACTGCCACCATCTGCGGGCCCTACCCTCTAACTGAAAAGGAGTGAAGACAATTCCATGGGACTCCAATATCCTTATGTTGTGCAGTCTGTCCCTGCACCTATCAATGAAGTCCTGGGCATCCTCGCCCCGCTCACCTCCAAATACAGGAGGGTGCAATCTAGTCCATCTATCCAATGACTTCTGCGGATCACCGTCCACAGCTGGTCAGAGCTCAGGTGTTGCTGCTACAAGCTAGGCTCCACCCACGGGCAGTGTACCCGGGGTCTGATATACTGCTGGTGCATGTCCTGTGGCCTGGGCAGTAGGGGTCTGGACTCCCCCTCCCGCCTGATATGTGGCAGGATCCGCTGGAAATAAACCAGCCTGAGTCATAGTGTTCATGAACCGCATCATACGTCCCATGACCTCTTGGAAGCCTGGTGCAGTCATGAAGTCCATAAGAGTTGGATCTGCTGGGGGAACCTCGACCTGCTCCTCAGTACTGGGATCCGCTGGGGGGTTCTAATGGAACAACTCTGGGATGCTCTCATCCCCTACCTCGTGCCGGTGCACTCCACCGGCCTCGGACGACGGGGGTAGCGACATCTCCCGGGTATGCAACGTCAGCTGAGCGCGTCCTCACCATCTGTGAGAGAATAGAATAGTGAGATTTAGTATACCATAGACTGCACGATAGAATATGAATAAAGAGAGGTTTCCTAACACCCTATAGCCTCCCGAAGATAAGTACAGACGTCTCCGTACCGATCCGCAAGACTCTAGTGGGTTTTCCCGTGACTTGTGAGACCTACGTGAACCTAGAGCTCTGATACCATGTTGTCACGACCCAAAATCCTAACTCAGGTCGTGATGGCGCCCAACACCGGGGTCAGGCAAGCCAACACTTGTTTTACTAGCGAGATTTTCCTTTTTACATAAAACGTTCCAATACTTACCAAGTTTTAAATTTAAAATCATTAACTGAAAACGGATAAATTAACCAACTTGAACCAATGTACCCAAAAGGATCATAATCAACATATACAGTTCCAAAAATATAATGTCTACTACGTGTTCCAGAAGCTAGTGTCACAAGTCTACAGGCAGACTAGTAGAATATACAAAAGATAGAATAAACTGTTTTACTGTATGAAAGAAGTAGACGGATATAAACAAAAGACAACTCCATAGTGCTGCTGAGAAACGCCAAGCGAAGCAGCTCACCGTGAAGTCAGGTCCAGAATATACTCTTAGGATCGAGCTCCGGTCTGATAACCAGATGCACCTGCCTCAGAACCTGTACAATTAAGTACAGAAGGGTAGCATGAGTACATATACAGATATATACCCAGTGAGTATCCCGTCTAATCTCGAAGAAGTAGTGACGAGAAGTCGATGTGATACATACTAGGGTCAAAATATAATAATATAATTAAATGAAGGCTAAGCAGGGATAGCAGTCGTAATAATCATAAAGTCATGAAATATCAATTATAAATTTGTAATTTACCTTTGAACGTCAATTTCACTAGCATATAATGTACTAATTTTCCTTTTTACATGAATCAAATTATACAAGTATCACAAACTCCCAGTCAATTATATAGCACATAGTATGCTGAAAGCGTACGACCGAAGCATCGCGAAAATAAATGTGCACTGCCAAGGTACAAACGACTCGAACCATAGATGCATCTATCACCCCGCTCGCGAATTGAACATGCGACGCCGGGCCCACATGCTCGGGTTCCGAAAATTCTCGAAGGAAACATTTACCCATAACCTAAGGATCATTAATATATGATTTTTGTATGATTTCATAGCTAGTTAGTGGGTAATTTCCTAAAATCTCATGAAGCCCTAGGTTTTTGCTCTAACCTTTGATTTACACTAATTAGGGTGTTAATCTACCTAGGAATTCCCGTATTAAAATAACGTTAGGGTGGGAATTACTTACCTCTTAGTAGCTAAGTCGTTGGTCCCTTTTGTATGCCCAAAATCGCCCAAGGAAGAAGGTGTAATGTTCAAAAATGGAGGTTTTCCCGTATTTTAAAAGACCTCTCTGCCTACAGGGATTCCGCACCTGAGGCTCAAAGACCGCACCTGCGGTCTCGTATCTGCGAGGATCACCTCGCACCTGCGGAATTGGACACAGGGACCTGGGCTCGCACCTGTAGAGAGGAGCCCGCACATGCGCTCCGCTCCTTCGGAATATGATCCGCATTTGCGAGGAATGGCAGCCTCACCTGGGGCCGCACCTACGACTGGTCAACCGTAGGTGCGGTTACACTAGATTTGGTGCACCAACAATTATAGCTGTTGGGTTTTGGCCTCGTTTGGTACCTGAGCGGCACCTGAGCCCACCGGGGCCCCATCCAAATATACCAACAAGTCCCAAATCATAATACATACTCACTCGAGCCTCCGAAACACCCAAAACAATGCTAAAACTCAAAATCACATCTCAAAACCCCTAGAATCAAACTTAAGAACTTTAAGTTCTTGAATTCGCTAACAATGCGCCGATCCGACCTATACTATTCGGAATGACACCAAATTTTGCAAGCAAGTCATAAAGTACATAACAGAACTATTCCCGGTCTCAAAATTTTGTTCGGACCTCGATAACACAAAAACACGTTCCAAACCTCAATTCAAACTTAAGGAAACTCTATTTTTGCTATTTTGCGCGGAAACACTCCCGGGTCATCCAAAACCCATTCCAGACAAACGCACAAGCCCGAAATCATCATACGAAGCTACTGGAACCGTCGGAACTCGATTCTGAGGTCGTTTACTTAAAACGTTGACCGAAGTCAAACTTGGCCTTAAAGGCCAACCTTAAGGAACTAAGTGTTCCTATATTACTCTAAACCCTTCCGAATCCCGAACCACCCGTCCCCACAGGTCATAAATCATAAAAAGTCACTACGGGAGGTCTAATTCAGGGGAACGGGGTCATATAACGTAAAACAACCGGTCGGGTCGTTACAGTGGGTCCGCCCCCGATGACGACTGAGTGAGAGGATTTAAGATAAAGTTTTGGTTTGGGGGATTTAGTTTGTCGTTCATTTTCTTATATGTGTCTCTTTATTGTATTTATTTATACAAATACCATAAATGCAAATAAAAGTGTGAAAATTACCCGCCCGATGACCGGAATACCCGCTCGAGGAACCCTGAATGGCTGGTGGGCGGTAAGAACTCTCTGGCATGGCGCTGAAATAGGGCCTCACTGGAACGCCACGGGGAGGTGGTGGAGGAGCTGAATATGGAGGCCTGTTAGGCTGGCCCCTACCGAACTGACCTCTACCCCTCGCTGGGGCACCTCTGAAATCTCTAGAAAATCTAGCTCTCTTGTCCTGCTGACCTTGCTCTCTACCCCTCGATCGATAGCCCTCAATCAGGAGAGCTATCTCGACCACAAGCTGATAGGGAGTTCCCATCTCCACCTCTCGGGCCATGTTGGCCCTAATACCTAAGTGCAGCCTAGCTACAAATATCCGCACTCTCTCAGCATCAGTAGGAAGTATCATAAGGGCATGACGAGACAACTCAGAAAATCTGGCCTCAAAGTTTGTCACTGACATCTGTCCCTGCTCAAGCTGCTCAAACTGATACCGCAGCTCTTCCCTATCGGAGGGTGGAACATATCTGTCCAAGAACAACTGAGTGAACTGCTTTCAAGTGATGGAAGGGAACCTGCCGGTCTACCAAGGATATAAGACTGCCACCATCTGCGGGCCCTACCCTCTAGCTAAAAAGTAGTGAAGTCAACTCCATGGGACTCCAATATCCTCATGTTGTGCAGTCTGTCCCTGCACCTATCAATGAAGTCCTGGGCATCCTCGCCCCGCTCACCTCCAAATACAGGAGGGTGCAATCTAGTCAATCTATCTAATAACTTCTGCAGATCGCCGTCCATAGCTGGTCTGAGCTCAGGTGCTGCTACTACAAGCTAGGCTCCACCCACGGGCAGTGTACCCGGGGTATGATATACTGCTGGTGCATGTCCTGCGGCCTGGGCAGTAGGGGTCTGGACTCCCCCTCCCGCCTGAGATGTGGCAGGATCCGCTGGAAATAAACCAGCCTGAGTCATAGTGTCCATGAACCGCATCATACGACCCATGACCTCTTGGAAGCCTGGTGCAGTCATGAAGTCCATCAGAGTTGGATCTGCTGGGGGCACCTCGACCTGCTCCTCAGTAATGGGATCCGCTGGGGGGTGCTAATGGAACAACTCTGGGACGCTCTCGTCCCCTACCTCGGGCCGATGCCCTCCACCGGCCTCGGACGACGGGGGTAGCGACATCTCCCGGGTATGCAACGTCAGTTGCGCGCGTCCTCACCATCTGTGAGAAAATAGAAGAGTGAGATTTAGTATACCATCGACTGTACGATATAATATGAATAAAGAGAGGTTTCCTAACCCCCTATAGCCTCCCGAAGATAAGTACAGACGTCTCCGTACCGATCCGCAAGACTCTAATGGTTTGCCCGTGACTTGTGAGACCTACCTGAACCTAGAGCTCTGATACCATGTTGTCACGACCCAAAATCCTAACTCAGGTTGTGATGGCACCCAACACCGGGGTCAGACAAGCCAACACTTGTTTTACTAGCGAGATTTCCTTTTTACATAAAACGTTCCAATACTTACCAAGTTTTAAGTTTAAAATCATTATGTGAAAACGGATAAATTAACCAACTTGAAACAATGTACCCAAAAGGATCATAATCAACATATACAATTCCAAAAATGTAATGTCTACTATGTGTGCCAGGAGCTAGTGTCACAAGTCTACAAGTAGACTAGTAGAATATACAAAAGATAGAATAAACTGTTCCACTGTCTGAAAGAAGTAGACAGATATAAACAAAAGACAACTCCATAGTGCTGCTGAGAAACGCCAAGGGAAGCAGCTCACCATGAAGTCAGGTCCAGAATATACTCTCAAGATCGAGCTCCGGTCTGATAACCAGATGCACCTGCCTCAGAACCTGTACAATTAAGTACATAAGCGTAGCATGAGTACATAAACAGATATGTACCCAGTGAGTATCCCGTCTAATCTCGAAGAAGTAGTGACGCGAGGTCGACGTGATACATACTAGGGTCAAAATGTAATAATATGATTAAATGAAGGCTAAGCAGGGATAACAGTCGTAATAATCACAAAGTCATGAAATATCAAGTATAAATTTGTAATTTACCTTTGCACGTCAATTTCACTAGCATATAATGTAATAATTTTCCTTTTTACATGAATCAAATTATACAAGTATCACAAACTCCCAGTCAATTATATAGCACATAGTATGCCGAAAGCGTACGACTGAAGCGTCACGAAAATAAATGTGCACTGCCGAGGGTCAAACGGCTCAAACCAGAGATGCATCTATCACCCCGCTCGTGAATCGAACATGCGATCCGGGACCCACATGCTCGGGTTCCAAAAATTCTCGAAGGAAACATTTACCTATAACCTAAGGATCATTAATATATGATTTTTGTATGATTTCATAGCTTTAGTGGGTAATTTCCTAAAATCTCATGAAGCCCTAGGTTTTTGCTCTAACCTTTGATTTACACTAATTATAGTGTTAATCTACCTAGGAATTCACGTATTAAAATAACATTAGGGTGGGAATTACTTACCTCTTAGTAGCTATGTCGTTGGTCCCTTTTGTATGCCCAAAATCGCCCAAGAAAGAAGGTGTAATGTTCAAAAATGGAGGTTTTCCCGTATTTTAAAAGACCTCTCTGCCTAAAGGGATTCCGCACCTGAGGCTCAAGGACCACACCTGCGGTCTGGCATCTGCGAGGATCACCTCGCACTTGCTGAATTGGACACAGGGACCTGGGCTCGCACCTGCGGAGAGGAGCCCGCACCTGCGGCGCTGCTCCTTCGGAATATGATCCGCTCCTGCAAGGAATGGCAGCCTCACCTGGGGCCGCACCTGCGAGGCCTGGACGGCAGGAGCGGTCTCGCACCTGCGACTGGTCAACCATAGGTGCGGTTACACTAGATCTGGTGCACCAACAGTTACAACTGTTGGTTTTTGGCCTCGTTTGGTGCCCGAGCGGCACCTGAGCCCACCGGGGCCCCGCCCAAATATACCAACAAGTCCCAAATCATAATACGGATTCGCTCGAGCCTCCGGAACACCCAAAACAATGCTAAAACTCAAAATCACACCTCAAAACCCCCTAGAATCAAACTTAAGAACTTTAAGTTCTTGAATTTGCTAACAATGCGCCGAACCGACCTATACTATTCGGAATGACACCAAATTTTGCAAGCAAGTCATAAATTACATAACAGAACTATTCCCGATCTCGGAATTTCGTTTGGACCTCGATAACACAAAAACACGTTCCAAACCTCAATTCGAACTTAAGGAAACTCTATTTTCGTTATTTGGCGCCGAAACGCTCCTGGGTAACGCAAAACTCATTCCGGACAAACGCACAAGTCTGAAATCATCATACGAAGCTACTAGAACCGTCGAAACTCGATTCCGAGGTCGTTTACTTAAAACGTTGACCGAAGTCAAACTTGGCCTTAAAGGCCAACCTTAAGGAACTAAGTGTTCCTATATTACTCTAAACCCTTCTGAATCCCGAACCACCCGTCCCCACAGGTCATAAATCATAAAAAACCACTACGGGAGGTCTAATTCAGAGGAACGGGGTCATATAATGCAAAACGACCGATCGGGTCGTTACAGTGGGTCCGCCCCCGATGGCGACTGAGTGAGAGGATTTAGGATAAAGTTTTGGTTTGGGGGATTTAGTTTGTCGTTCATTTTCTTATATGTGTCTCTTTATTGTATTTCTTTATACAAATACCATAAATGCAAATAAAAGTGTGAAAATTACCTATAAAATAAACCAAAAGGCATAAATATATTATATTAAGTAAAATAGACAAATAAACTATGACATGAAATAAAGATATTCTAAAATATATATTTTTAAAGCTTTTTTTATCCTACATGATATTGTTAGTTCTCTTATATGTTCATATTTCGACAGTTCCAATTTTTAGAATACATGTTTTGTACGTGTACCCCATATTAATTAATAAATTATTTGAGAAAATAACATAAATGTCATTAAATATTGCGTTTTCAGTTGTAGAGTAAAAATTAATAAAAATTATAAGTTTATGAATGTTAGCTTAACCTATGCCGAGAGAAAATAACTCTTTAACCTTTTTAATATAATTTTTTTAATAATATATGCACACACATGCAAAAAGTTATTTCTAGTTTTTTGTATTTGGTGCTTATAGTGTTGTATTCTAATAACGCGTAAGTTTTTAACTTTACGTAGTAATATTATTATTTATATTTATAACGTTAATTCAAGTTATAAAATATTAGCCACTTATTTGTAATACAGTACCTTGGATCTTGCGGTAAATAATCTTGTCAGTAGTAGCCTTCAAAAATGTGAACAAAGCTACTACTAAAATGTCAGTAGAGACCGTTCTTTTATATTTGGGGCACCAAAAATCAACTCATATGATACGGAAATTCTGTGTCTCTTTATGATGTAACGTAATTCTGGGCTTTTCTTTAAAGAACTAAAATATCAATGTTCACATTTGACACAGATTGATTATTATTTCTATCAATTTATATTAAGCTTATATTATAGAAAGGATTCTGTTTTATGGTTATCTCTATAAAACATTTAAAAAGAATTAATGAAGGTCAGCATGTGTTAGCATAATGATCAACATGAATTACATTAGTTAATGGAGTGGGGACATAGTAAATATTTGGTTTAAACCGAAATCGTACCGAACCAAAATAAAAAATATTGAACCGTACCGAAATATTTTGGTACGGTATTTGATATACACTATTGATAAACCGAAAACCGAAATACAGAATGCCTAACTCCTAATAGGAGTTGTGCTTGGGTCTAGCATTTGATATTATATTCTTTATCGATTCAAACAAGGTAACTGTTATAAAGTGGGTTCAACTTCTATTTTATTTATTTTCCAGTAGCCAGATAAGTTTATATTTGAGAAATTATCAGCTATCTCCATTAATAAGTAGTTCATTACAAAAATTG
This sequence comes from Nicotiana undulata, assembly GCA_005239495.1. Lineage (NCBI taxonomy): Eukaryota > Viridiplantae > Streptophyta > Magnoliopsida > Solanales > Solanaceae > Nicotiana > Nicotiana undulata. Next base: position 43,912 of record ML245068.1, read on the forward strand.
GTCAATTTATAAAATATTACTAATATTAGCCAATTAGTTATTTGTAGTAAAAAAAGGTCAATTTTTTGTTTTTTTTAGTGTAGACATGTATTTTGACCCTCCCCGAGATTTTACGCATTTTAGCATTTAAATATTTAGTTTAGGTCTAATATCACTATTTTAACTCTTTTTGACTTTATTTTATCACAAAAAACAGAAAATTACAAAAAATAGTTTCATTAATGTTTTGTAGTCCTACTATTTTACTAGGATCTTTATTTTTATATAATCTTGAAAAAATACCAGAATAGTTTCATAATATAATATTGTTTATTTTAATCAATTAGAATTAGTTTTATATTTTATATTATAAATTTTATGTCATTTTTAGAAGGAAAAGTGAGTTTTTGGGTTGGTTTATCCCATTTTAATAAGAAATGTCCATTTTTAGTGTTTGACCCAATTTAAAGCCCAATACATTGGCCCATCATATTTTTCAAAAGGAGACAACCCTAAGGTCTTCTTCTTCTTCCCTAACCTGAAGAAAAAAAAACCACAAACCCTAAGCCGTCACTACCAACTTCACCCCCACTGCCGCCCAGTCCAACCTCTCAATCCTGACAGCCGTCGGACCAGCTACAACCCCCAGAACCGCCGCACGCCACCCCCATCAACCACTCCTCACCACCCACAACAGACCACCCTTCTTCTTCCTTAGACAAANCACTGCCGCCCAGTCCAACCTCTCAATCCTCACAGCCGCCGGACCAGCTACAACCCCCAAAACCGCCGTACGCCACCCCCATCAACCACTCCTCACCACCCACAGCAGACCACCCTTCTTCTTCTTTAGACAAAAAAAAAATGGAAACCCTAATTCTCCAACACCACAGCCGCCAGCCCCTCCCTTCCCCATCGTCGCCCGCAGTTTCCCCACCAACCAGCGCACCTCCCACCTCCAAACTCCCCCTCCTTTTGAATGTCGCCTCTGTCGTGCTCACCAGTCGCCACCAGACTTGACCATCGGCTAGTCATTACTACTATTGCTTTCGGAGTTTGATATCTCGCCAAAAATAGCCGCTAATGGTCACACCTCCCTTCACCTGGAAGCCATCGCCACCAACTCTCACTAGAAGACTCCTAACAGGCGGTTCTCTCCCTTTCTATGGTTTCCGATGCCGGAGGTGATGACCGACGACAACCATGATTGTTGTTGCTGCACCTAGCTGTGGCTTCTTTCCTTTCTTCCCCCTCTACTGTCATTGTTTCGCCGGAGTCAGTCGCACCATCGACGTGCCATAGTTGTCTAAACTGGTTGGTTTCGACTGGTTTTCTTTCTTTTATTAAAAAAAATAAATAGAGCTTAAATCTGTTTCTGCCGAGTTGTTTCAAAGTCGGGGTATCGAAGTCGTTTGAGGTCATAGTCTGAGGTTTCCGACACCAATTCGAGTCCCTGTCCGCAGTTCGTCACATTTGTTCGTTCGAGCGAAGAAAAGTTAATTAACGATATTATCTCTTGAGGTCCATTTCTAACTCTTATGCCCTAAATATGTTATTGTTTACTATTGAGTGAATCAATTTATGCTACCATAGCAACTTTCTTGGCAAACTTCTGTTTTCTCCCAATGATTTGGATTTTTGTTATATGTTCATTTCACTGATTAGTTGGTAGGACACGAAATTGTTATTTCTGGAATGTTTGTTGAGGTCATGCGGAATGGTAGAAAGTCCGAAGCCTATTAGTGATTAATTTGTTGCATGTTTTAGGGATCGGGATCGGCCTAATAAAATAAAGTTAAAAAACAAAACGTGAGCATGAATTAGATTGTTCTTTTAGTTAGTTCTTTTATTTAGTTATTTTTATTTTTATTTTTATTTTTATTTTTTATGGACGATATTATTCGTTAGGAGCATGCTTAGGCTGACCACACAAGGATAGGCAAACTTTAGGATTTTCCTTTTCTTTTCTTTTATATGAGGTAAGAGGTTGTCCCCGTTAGTTGATCGTTAAATCTGGGAAATGCTCCGAGGACCTTGTAAATATATTTTTTATCCGGAGTAGACGTTGTAAATATTTTATCTGGGGAATACCCCGAAGTACATGTAAATGAAGGCTTGAGATCGGATGATGCAAGGAAGCATAGAGTAGAATAGTATTTTATTTTATTTTACTTTTATTTTTGTTTTATTAGGTGGGGACGACCTCGAGCCTCTTTTGATTGTTTATCTTTTTTTGTGTCTTTTATACCTCAATCTTAGTATTCTTTAAATCCAACTTGTTAGAGTACGCAACCGTGATTTTCACGGGACTCGGGGAATGCCTAACACCTTCTCCCTGAGTCAAATGAACCCCCTTACCCAAAATCTCTGGTGCAAACTGGTTTAAGAGTCAAATGTATTTTGAAGGTAATTGTTATTTTAAAAACAGTGACCTGGCACACTGAAACCAAATGCCTGGTGGAAACTCTGAGTTAATCCTTTAAAGCACAATTTTTTGTTTACTTTCAAAATTGAAAACCCATTTTTGAACTTTACGAATCTTTTTATTAATTTAAGAGGTTTGGTGAGGTAGTTTGAAAATAAGGGATGTGACATCTCTGACGACTCTGCTGGGGGATTGTAAGTTCGAGGTAGTACTTGATCTTGTTGGCTTATTAGGATATTCGGTTGAAGTTTTTATGTGTTTTGTTTGCTTTATTTAATTTTTATTGTGTTTATTTCGTTTTATTAGTTGTTAGTTGATTATTTGTTTACAGTTTTTCCTTTATGTGTTACTGCTTTATAAATTATCATCATTTGCATAACCCTGGGTCTTCTTTCTGCAACAAGTCTTCCAGAGTACGTTTGAGCGTACACGGTCCTTTTTTGAGTCACCCGTGTCTTTGGGAGGGTGGCGTGGGAGCGTGGAGTGGGCGGACAGCTAGAGCAGCCGCCATCGACCACGTGCCGCCCCGAATTGCCTTGTCTACTAAACTCTCAACTTAGGTCAGCCTTTAGGTCATGCTTATTTGCATCATGTCATTTATACCTAGCAAGGATCGATCCCAGGCATCGTGTCCCTTTGTAGGAGGCCTATCCAAATTTTGTCAAAAATGGGCCCGCGATCCATAAGGACATTCAATCATCCCTATGTGCTACATGCTGCATTTTTAAAAGGGTAAATGGGTCATTTGGCGGACTGATGAAAATTTGAGGGTAAATGAGAAAGAAAAAAGGGTGAAGTGTAAACATGAAGCAAGTAGGGCCCAGTTATATTTTTCATTCATAACTTTTTCAAGGAAAGACAAAAAAAAATTGAAAATGAAAAATTCAAATTTTTTTTTTGCACTTTCCCATCATTTTCCAAAAAATAAAAAAAAAGAGATAAAAGAATATCCAAAAAGATTTTACACTTTCCCATCATTTTCCAAAAAAAAAAAAAAAAAAAAGCAAAAGAAAATATAATTTTTTAACATGTTTCATCATTTTTCAAAAAGACAAAAAAAAACTGTTTTTTCCAAATTTGTGTTTTAAAAAAAAATTCTTTCATATCCAATATTCCCGAACTACGCAAACCCGATTCTCGTCTTTCGGGGCGGATACGTAGGCAGCCCACATATGGTCAGATCTTCTTAGTGAGTCTTAAGTTCTTGGCTTTGTGGGGTCTTAGTCAAATCTTGCATGTTTAGCCACTTTTGGCCACATCAGTCGTTTTTGCAAAATAAAGCTATTTTCCCAAAGTAGTTTGTTATCCCATGTCTTTGAGCGAAGAGTCTACAACATGGTGTCCTCTCAGTTTTAAGGTCCATTCTTGTTGAAAAATTGCTTGTCTTGTCACTTTTGGCCACATCGACCATTCTTGCAAAATGAGGTTATTTTCGCGAAAGTGGTTCAATGACCCCTGTCTTAAAATCTTGAGCACACATGTAGGGGTCCCATTCCTTTAAGGCCCAACCTTATTAAATTTTGCATTTCTAGCCGCGTTTGGCCATATCGGCCATTTTTGCAAAATGAGTCACTGTTGCGAAGTAATTTCTGGGCCATAATTATTGGGAGTTCGAAGTCATATGAGTTTCAGTAAAATATTCCCATGTCTTTGAGGTCACTTTTGTTGAGTTTTGCATTAATAGCCCATCCTTGACCACATAAGCCATTTTGCAAAAATAACCCAATCATGCTTTGAATGTATCTAATAGAAGGTGTCATGGAGTGGCATAGTGTCTTGAGTCACTAATCTATTTGGTCTTATTTTTCTTATTCAGGCATGGATCCATTTACCAGAGCTTGAGCATGACAGATACTCCGAGGCCATCGCATTTGAGAGCTAGCTTGAAGAGACTTTTTATATTTTTGAGTTTGTTTTCATGTTTTCTCTTACTTTCTTGTCCTGTCAAGTAGGTTTGAGTATTTTAGGTGTGTAAGAGTTTTCCGAGTCTTCTGTTAACGTACTTCCCATTTGTATTTGAAAAACCAAAAAGAAAAATTATAAATGAAAAATCTAAAAAGTTTTTTGTTTTTTGTTTAGTTTTTTATTCATCATTTTCCCAGAACTACGATTGATCTGATTCATGTGGAACATGATACGTAGGCAACCTACATAGGATTCGATCAAATCATTTTTAAAAGTTTTTTTTTTAAAAAAAAAGAGAAGTTGTGAGATATGAAAAATGAGAGGAAACTACGGGATGCAAGAAAAAGCGATAATCGTAAAGAAAAGAGAGGAAATGAAGAAGGAAAGGGCAAGGAGAGTAAAATCGGGATGATGCCATATGACCATCGTACCCTAGAAGTCATTTTAGAACCCATAATTGTGACTAGGTGCACTGCATATAATATGATGATATTTGATGTTAAATGCCCTAATGCTAACATGTTGGCTTTGTTGTGCTCCTCTTTTGTACTTTCATTGTTATCGTAACAAGAAGTGGTTAGTTTATGGTATTCTAGTGAGCCATCCGTACAAAACAAGGTCAAAGATCCAGGCAGTCATTGTCACAACCCCAAATCCTAACCGGGCGTGATGGCGCCTATCGTGGAACTAGGCTAGCCAACAATCACCTATTTATACTTTCTTTCACAAATCTCAATTCATTTTCAATATTTCATAAACGTATAAAATTTCCAAATCTTTAAGCAGAACAAAATAAGCTAAACAGTCTATAACCATCCCCAAAATCTGGAGCCAACAGGCCACGAGCATCTAAGAATAATACCAATAATACTACTGTCATAATACAAGGTCTCAGAACGACGTACTAAGTACAAAATAAGGAAAGGGAAATAGAGATGTTGTGGACGATGGGCAGCTACCTCAATATCCCAACTCTGGCGACGTACGAACTCAGATGGCTAACGCTCGGTACCAGTACCTGGATCTACACACAGAGGTGCAGGGAGTAATGATGAGTACGCCAACTCAGTAGTAATGAAAATAAATCAAGTCAGACAGTAAGAAAACACACAAGAGCTAATCACCGAATCACATTGAATAAAATATTGATTTCCATCAGGGTGTACATTTAGTCAAGTATGCTTTAAACACCAGTTCAGTAAAAATCCTTTGAAAACAGATATGGTTTCCCGTGAATTCAGTAAAATACCCAAGAAATACTAGTTCAAAGATGAAAATGAATCATGAATGGTTATTCAGCAAGACAAGTATCATAAACCGCCCCTCGGGCAAAATATCACTCAGAATCAATCACTCAGCACCTCACAATCGCTCAGTTGCATCCACTCAGCACCTCACTGTCACTCATACCTCCCAATCACTCGTCACTCGTTACTCACACTCAGTAGGTACCTGCGCTCACTGGGGGTGTACAGACTCCGGAGGGGCTCCTACAGCCCAAGCGCTATAAACAACCAAGTCATGGAAATAATCACTCTGGCACTCGGCCTCTCACATATCATAACAGTGAAATATATTGCGGCGTGCAGCCCGATCCAAAATATCCTCACAATATTGGCTCTCGGCCTCACTCAGTCGGAAACTCTCAAAATGCCACTCGGGCTATAAATAAACGGGGTTCTCGACCCAAAACAATATTTTATATCGTGAATAATAATATCAACAAGTCTGAGTGTCAAAACATTTTAACAAGAATGACTGAGTGTAAATCATAGTTACCACGGTGAGGAATATCAGAAAACAGCCCAAGGGGTTTAAACAGATCGGCACGAGGCCCCAAACATGGCTTACAACCCAAATATATCAAAAACATAGAAATACTATTTATCATATGATTTAAAAGTAGTTTCGCAACTCAATAGTTGCATCGGGAAGATCACATTTCAAATTTCACAATCAGTACATGCCACACACTCGTCATTCAGTGTGTGCGTTAAGTCAAAACAGTGAAAAGATGCTAAGTCCGGGGTTTCATACCCTCAGGACAGGATTTAAAGTCATTACTTACCTCAAACCAGCCCGAAAAGCTACTCCGCAATACTCTTGCCCCTCAAATCGGCTGCCAAAAGCTCCGAGTCTATCGAAATCATTGTAACATCGAATTATGCTAGGAAAACGAAACCCAATCGAAAACTATCAAATTTAGGCATGATTCCCGAAATTGGCCAAACCCGACCCCGGGGCCCACGTCTCGGAACTCGATAAAATTTACACCATAATTATTCTCATCCTCACACGAGTCTATACATATCAAGAACACTGAAATCGGGGTCCAAATGACCCCTTAAATCCCCATTTAAAAGTCTCTTAATCTCAAGCCCTAATTACCCACTTTTGCACTGGTTTTCCCTAATTTTTCACCACTAATTAGGAATTTAATCACATATAAACGAGTTATGAAGTCAAGAATATTACCTCCAAGTGATTCCCCTTTGGTTTCCTCAAAAATCTCTATCAAAAGCTTCAATCCTGATAAAAAATGGTGGAAAAGTGAAGAAGGGTCGCAGATTGTCTATTTAAACACTGCCCAGTCTTTTCTTCATCGCGATCGCAGACTTCCAATCGCGATCGCAGAGAGTAACCAACACGCCCCCAAACTTCCTTCTATGCGAACGCAGGGTCCTGCCCGCGATCACGGACCTCAACCTACGCGATCGCGGTTGGCTTCACGCGACCGCGTAGAAATACGCTCAACACCTGACACCTAGCTTCCTCTACGCAATCGCAAGAACTCCCACGCGATCGCACTGACTAAGCTGCCCCAACTCTGCGATCGCAGAGAGAAAAAATCCTGACTGCCTCTACTTGTGCTACGCGATCGCGATTGTTCTCACGCGATCATAGAGAAGAAATACCTGCTGCATAAAAACCAGAAAACCAGCAACTCCTAAGGCCCAAAAATGCCCGTTTGAGCATTTGAAACACACCGGAGGCCCTCGGGACCTCAACCAAACATATCAACACACCCAGTACATCATTCAAACTTAGTCGAGCCCTCGAAACACCAAAAACCATCGAATTCAAGCCTATGAACTTTGAAATTTCTAAATTCCACCAAAGATGCCGAAACCATCCAAAACACCTCCGATTGACCTGATATTTTGCACACATATCCAAAATGACATTATGAACCTGCTCAAGCTTTCGGAATTCCATTTCGACCCCGATAGCCTATTTTCCACTGCCGACCGAAAAATGCCAAAAACTAACTTTCGCCAATTCAAGCCTAATTCTACACCGGACATCAAAATTACATTCCGAACACACTCTTAAGTACCAAATCACCTAACGAAGATATCCAAGCCATAAAATCCGCATTCTGAGGTCGTTACCAAGAAGTCAACTCCCAGATGACTTTTCCAACTATAAAGTTAGTTTAAGAGACTAAGTGTCTCAATTCACACTACAGTCATACTGAACCCAAGCCAACCGACCCAAACACATCATAGTTAGTCTAACCAATGCATAGCCAAGAAGATATAGGAATAACAGTGCAAATTCTATGGAACGGCCGGCCGGGTCATTATAGTCATGGATAGCAAAGATTTGGACACATATGTTGTTGATCCGTCTAGGGAAATTGTTGAATTAGAATCTAAGTTGAAAGAACAGGTCTTGAGGTTGAAAGGATAGATGGCCGAAATGTATCAAGCCTGGATTAAGGTACACCCTCCACCTTCATTCCCTACCAGCTATGCAGAAAACCCTACTTCCATTCCACCACTGTCCCAAGCCCAGATGCCCAATACCGTTGACCTTTCCACACAACACACACCAGGTTTCACCCCTTACCACTCCTACCCCGGAACTTCGTCCCAAACTTTTCATGCCCCACCAACCAAAACAACCTCATACTCTGCTCCTACATCTGCTCCTATCTCTTTACCCCTCAACGAGCTAGCCTCCACCGATCCTCCAGTGAGCCCGCGTTCCTAGCTCCAAATACCCAATACTACGCCCTGAAACCCACCTTCAAAGTCCCAAACCCTTACTCCTACACCCCCCACTTTGAGTCTCATGATGAAACTGAGAAACCACCCATGAACGCAGAGCAGGAGGATATATCTAGAAAAGTAAAGAGTTTGGAGAAGTCATTGAGAAATATGCAAGGGTTAGGAAGCCAGGTGAGCGTAACCTACAAGGATTTGTGTCTGTTCTCTGATGTCCAACTGCCCGCCGGGTTCAAGATGCCCAAGTTTGACTTGTATGACGGACACGGGGATCCTGTAGCTCATTTGAGAGGTTGCTGCAGTAAAATGAGAGGTGCCGTGGGAAAAGACGAATTGTTGATGGCGTACTTCAGTCAGAGTCTGAGTGGGGCAGCTTTAGAATGGTACCCTCGCCAGGACACCAACATGTGGTATACTGGGACGATATAGCTCAAGCTTTTGCTCGTCATTTTCTGTACAATATAGACATTGTCCCAGACCCCTTATCTCTGACCAAGGTGGAAAAGAGGCCTAATGAGAGCTTTAAAGAATATGGGTTCCGATGGAGGGAGCAAGCTACATGAGTTAATCCTCCAATGGAAAAAGATGAGATGGTTAACTAATTTCTTCAGGCCCTGGAGCCTACTTACTATGGTCATTTGATCTCTGCCATTGGTAAGCCTTTCAATGACGTGGTAAAGATGGGAGAAATGGTGGAAGAGGGGCTCAAGTCGAGCAAGATCATGAGTTACTCTGCTATAAGAGCAATCACACAAGAAATCCAGAATGGTACCGGAAGTTCGCTGGGAAAGAAGAAGATGGAAGATGTCGCTATGGTTGTCTCAGGATCACGAAATGGTCCAACGGGTCCGCCTCACCAATATACTCAGCCTCGACCCCAACCCCAAACCTATCCATGAGCTCCACATAATCCACCTCAGTATTATCCTCCGTACAATGTCCAATCATCGGTCAAACCACTAAGATGCCCTAGACGGCGAGCACCAGCACCGCGAAATCTCCACCAGCCTCCCCAAAATTTTCAAGTGCCCTATAACCCACATCCAAGACAGGGGTATAGAGGGGAACAAAGGTCAAAAGATAATTTTACACCAATATGAGAGTCCTATGCAAGTTTGTTTGAGAAATTAAAGCATTATGACATGATTGCACTTATTCCTCCAAATCATGTGGACCCACGTGCAAGAAGCTTTGACCCTTCTAAAAGGTGTGAATACCATTTCAATGCCCAGGGGCACAATGTTGAAGATTGTAGGGCTTTGAAAAGGTAAATAGAAAGAATGATTCAAGAAGGGATAATTGTGGTGCAAGGAAGTAATACCCCAAGTGTCACACATAATCGTCTATAGGTACATGACAAGTACAAACTGTTGGGATGATTTGCAATGACGAAAGGATGGTCAAAGGGGTCAATGAGCAACTTGGTGAAGACAATGTGATTGACGTTGGTGAAGGTCTGTCACACCCCGAACCTGGGCCTGGACGTAACACAGAACTCGGTGCCTGACTTCATGCGACCGAGCGAACCAACTGGCTGGCTGAATCAACATGTGATATCATAACATACTGAATGTGGAAGATAAACTAACACATGTTGATATACTGAAAGTCTGGACGATATAAATCAAAGTGAGGAAATATTAATACAATTTTGAAACATATTTATAGACAACATGGCTTAATATGAAAAGCCTGCGACTCTGTCTAATTGTTACTCTAGTCCATGAAGCCTCTAATAAAGTACTGAAAACACTGACTTCCTGAAACTACTGAAGACTATAAGGTAATGATAATTTTTCGATAGAATTGGGGATCACCAAATAACTGGTACAAGAATCCTAGCACTCTGAATCATCAACTTGTAAATCATTTCCTGCATCGTGAGATGCAGGACCCGGCAAAAGGGACGTCAGTACATTTGAATTGCATTGGTATGTAAAGAAACTGAAAGAACGAATTATAAATGCTAAAACGGAACTAAGCTGATAACTGAAATGATAACTGATAAATGAAATAATAACTAATAGCTGATAACTGAACTGATAGCTGACAACTGAACTGATAGCTGATAAATGATAAATGATAACTGATAAATGAACAGAACAAAGGAAGTAAGGATATGAATACTCCCTCTTCTGAATGATGAACAACCTGTTTATCTGAATAAGCTACGGCCTCAGGCCCAATATATATGTTCACAAGCTACGACCTCAGGCCCAAGTATGCGTATACATAACTACGACCTCAGCCCCAAAAATGCATAAAGCATAAACTACGGCCTCATGCCCAAATATGCATAAAGCATAAACTACGGCCTCAGGCCCAAGTATGCATAAAGCATATAAACTATGGCCTCAGGCCCAAATAATGGTGTTCAACATTCAGGTACTGAGAATCATACTGCAATACATAATACTGAAATGCTGAATCACACTGAGTTACATGATACTGGAATACTAAATAGGACTAAACTGAGACATGTATTCTTGAACTGATTATGAACTCTGAAACTTTAACTATTTATGAAATACTGAGTAAGCTATACTGAGACTCAGGGACATCGACCCCAAGTCTATATTGAATACGAACTGAGCTCACAATATTCAGAATGAAAGTCATGAACGAGTTATGAAGCTAGAGAATAGAAGTTCTGCAACTATTCAAGGAAACTAGGCTTAACTATATCTCTGAGGCAATTAGTAACGTCGTAAAAGAAACGTGTTGTAGGGAGAATCAATAACATTCCCAAACATAGAGAGTTAGTCTAACATACCTTAATTTCCTGGTCTTGAGCGTAATATAATGTCTGTCAACCCTTTCAACTTTAATCTATATCAATGCAAGTCAAAGGGATTCCATATTAGCAACAATAGCCATGTTTTGGTCACTTAGGCATTTTATCAAACACTTGGTGGCATAAAGCTTCATAGCCCTTATTAATGGTGTTTCTATACCCAATAACCCATTGTTTTGATCCTAGATAAATTCTAGAGTCTCAAATAGTTATAATCTACATTATTCTTTATCACCCATAAGGTAAACAACACCCTTAACCAATAATCAATAATCAACAACCCAAACCTATAGTCGTTCATGCTTTTCTATCAAACCCATCAATTCATATCTCATGAACTAGAGTCTATAATCATTAATCCAATGCTAGAATCAATTAGAGGGTGAAGACATTACCTTTTTGAAGTTCAATCCCTTGAATTCGAGTTCTAGGGTTCCTTCTCTCAACAATGATGTTCAAATCGAATATCTAATGATATGGAGGATTTACCCAAGTTAATAAGGTATTGGGGAATTGAAATAAGCTTGAAATCACCATTAGAACTTACCTTGGATGATGGGGGGGGGGGGGTGCACCTGG
>MDKH01091267.1:0-40024 GCA_005239495.1 Nicotiana undulata
AATAAGAATACAGCTTCTTTACATAGCCTTTAGCATATACACTCATACTCTTGGATTCGTTATACTTTTAGCACCATTTTTCATAACGTGTAGTGTTGTGGTCAACTGAAGACAGACAAGTATTACACTTCACACATCAACATAATTCGGACAACCAGTTGAACATATTTATAACAATACACGTATCGTATGCTCGAACACCACAAGTGATTTTACAAAGATTTAAAGTTAGCCATACATAACTGGAGTCGAGTTTCCCTTTTCAACTTTAACTCACAATCACCGAACCGACTAGTACCGTCAATCTAGTTCACAATTAGACATATTCAACTCAGAATTTGAAGTCATGCATGCAATTCGGACTCTCTCAAGCATTTTGTCAAGCACTATGTGAACCCATTAGATTTCCAACCCTATCTTTGTGAAGTTTTCCCCAACCCACTCCCTCTTACTAGATTAGCACCATTATTAAACATGCATGCAAGGTCTTAGCTAATATTTCTAAGAATCAATCCAGGCCAACCCTCCCTTTGTTTAAAAATCAGAAAATTAATGGAAAGAAAAAAAAAAAGGGGTTGGGAACCCTTACCTGCTAGAATGGGGAAGAAGGGGATTACTCGAATTGCTAGGCCTGAGAGACCTTGAAAATCACTTTGACGTAAGGACCACTTCCTTTCTCAAGAACTCTCCTTTCCTTCTCTCTATTTTGTTCAGAAAACTTGTTAAAATGAAAGGGGGCAGGGGTTAAATGAAACTGGGGTCGGGTATAAAAATTTAGAAAATTAAAAGACTGTGTCGAATATGCGGTCAGGAATGCGATCGCATTCCTGACATGCGGTCCGCATATTGGACCGCAGAATGGCCCCCAGGTGAGCCAAATTTTTGAAAACATTCTGCCCGGGTATGCGACCACTATGTGGTCCGCATACATGTAATGCGATCGCATTATGCGTCGCATAACACCCCTTCAGTTGGGCAGTGATCTGCCCGTGTATGCGACCACTACGCGGTCCGCATACATGTTATGCGATCGCATAGTGCGTCGCATAACACCCAATTTCTGGAAAAATTAAGTTCTTTCAAATCCCGGGGTATCTTTACAAAATCAAGGTCCGCTTTTAAGAATTTCCACAGAGATAACCACTCGGGGACTTATTCGGGCATTATTTTAAGCAAGAAATTTTACGGGTCTTTACATATAAACTACCTACTAACCTTCTACCTTAATCCTCGACCTCCACACCCTCCTATAAAGGGTCATGTCCTCAGTGAGCAACGCCATGTCATGCCTAATAAGCTCTCCCCAGTACTTCTTAGGCCTACCTCGGCCTCTTCCGAAAATCTCCATGGCCACCCTCTCACACCTCCTGATAGGAGCATCAATACTTCTTCTCTTAACATGTCCGAACAACATCTTGTCCTCCATGGAGGCTACTCCCACACTGTCCCGAATAGCTTCATTCTTAATCCTATCTCTCCTGGTACACCCACATATCAATCTCAACATCCTCATCTCTTCTACTCTCATCTTCTTCACGTGGCAGTTCTTGACTGGCCAACACTCATCCCCATACAGCATAGCCGGTCGATCCACCACTCGATAAAACATACCTTTAAGTCTTAGCGGCCCATTCCTATCACATAAAACACCGGAGCGAGCTTCCACTTCATCCATCTCGCTCCGATACGATGTGCGACATCTTCGTCAGTCTACCCTTTACCCTGGATAATAGACCCGAGATACTTAAAACTCGCTCTCTTGGGGATAACGTGAGCATCAAGCTTAACCTCTACGTCTGCATCATGGGCCTTGACACTGAATTTGCACTCCAAGTATTATGTCTTGGTTCTACTCAGTTTGAAACCTTTAGAATCCAAGGTCTGTCTCCAAACCTCCAACCTCGTGTCAACTCCACTACGTGTCTCGTCAATCAACACTATATCATCGGCAAATAGCATGCACCAAGGCACCTCCCCTTGGATGTGATGCGATAATACATCCATCGCCAAGGCAAATAAAAATTGGCTAAGAGCCGATGCTGGTGCAACCCCATCACCATAGGGAAATGCTTCGAGTCACCACCCACAGTCATCACCCGAGTCTTAGCATCATCATACATATCCTTAATCACCTGAATGTACGCTACCGGAAAGCCGCTAACCTCCAAACACCTCCATAGGACCTCCCTCAGAACTTTATCGTATGCTTTCTCAAGGTCAATAAATACCATATGCAAATCCTTCCTCCTCTCCCTGTACTGCTCCACTAATCTCCTTACCAGATGAATCTTTTATGTAGTCGAACACCCCGACATGAATCCAAACTAATTCTCGGAAATAGACATGCACCTCCTCACCCTGGCCTCCACCACCCTCTCCCAAACCTTCATAGTGTGACTCAACAACTTTATACCCCTATAATTGTTGCAATTTTGGATATCACCCTTGTTCTTGTAAATCGAAACCATCGTACTCCACCTCTATTCTTCGGTCATCTTTTTTGTCTTAAAAATAACATTAAACAGCCTGGTGAGCCACTCCAAACCTACCTGCCCCGCGCTTTTCCAGAATTCCCCCGGGATTTCGTCTGGCCCCGTCGCTCTTCCCCTACACATCTTATGCGTCGCCTCTTCCACCCCCTCTACTGTAATTCACATGCAGTACCCAAAATCCCGCTGACTCTCGGAGTGCTCCAACTCACCCATCACAATGAATTTATCCCCCTCCTCATTCAACAGTTTATGGAAGTATGTCTTCCATATTCTGCTAATGAGTGCCTCGTCCATCAACACTTTTCCATCCTCGTCCTTGATGCACTTGACTTGGTCTAAGTCACGGGCTTTCCTCTCCCTTACCTTGGCCAACCGGTACAACCTCTTGTCCCCGCATTTGCCCTCGAGCTCCTCTTACAAACTTGGAACCAAGCAATATTTACAGCTATAACTTCATTGTTAATTCTTCGGCAACGACGCCAAAATTTGAGCATGTCCAACTATGCCTTATAAAACGGACGAAACAGTCGCGGCAAATATAATTCGATCTAAAACTCCGGAGTCGAATCCCATAGAGAATTAAGGGTTTGTTGTAACTGTTAAGTATCATTAAGAAGACAAGCTTGAACAATTCCTAAGTTATAAATATTGAGAGTTTCTTTGTAACTAACTAATTAAAGTATTAAATTATCAACTAAAGATACTAATGGTTGGAGACAAGATTAAGGAAAGGTCTAGAGTTATGATTTCTCCAATTTTGGCGTGTCATAATTCTCTTTCGAGAAACTACCACAACTTACTAGACGTATTCTTTTAAACTACGCTAGCTAGCACTAGTTCACCGTTCACCAAGATCGCACCAAGGTTTCGTTATTCCTAATCTCACATTTAAACCCTCCGTATTTATTCCTAACATTCATTAGGAGTGATGTTGTTTAACAACTACATAACTATGTGCTATTTTCCAAGAAATACACACTAAATAGGCACAGTCGATTGGGCCCTTCAATCAACAGCAACAAACACGTAGTTGAACAAGTAGAGAAATCCAATGGCAAATTTATATTAAACGCAATAGAAAATCACCCTTCAAAAGGTTCCATCAAAACCTATATACAATAAATTAGCTACTCATAACCCTACTAACAATCATGATAATAATTGAAAGTATTAAACTATAGATTAAGGAAGAACTGAGAGAAAACTCTTATGATTCGTTGCGTAATGACATGATTGGTTGTTTTGAGGTCTAGTGCACCGTTCGGCAGTTTGAAGTTGTGAGTAGCTTCACTTCATGTTTTATGACTTGTACGTGTGGTCGGAATTGAATTTCGGAAAGTTCAGAGCTGTTTTGGAAGGAAAATTTTGAATTCGGAAGCATTAAGTTGGAAGAGTTGAGTAAGGTTTAACTTTTGAATAAATGACCATGAAATCAAGGTTTTAAGGTTTAAATAGGTTCCTGTGATGATTTCGGGCTTGGGCGTGTGTTCAAGTTGAGTATCAAGTGGTCCGGGAGCATTTCAACACTTATTATGGAAAGCTGGAATTTTCAAAGTTTAAGAATTCCTTAGGTTTGGTTTGAAGTGGACTTTGGTGTTATAGATATTCATTTGGGGTTCCGAGCCTTGAAATAGGTTCGTGTCGTGATTTGTGACTTGTGCATAAAGTTTGACGTCATTTTAGAATGTTTAAGTGTAATTTGGACGCGTTCGTCGAAGTTTGCATGTTTGAAAGTTGAAAGAAGGTTTCGATCTTTGATTCATAGCTTTGATGTTGTTTTGTGTGATTTGAGGCCTCAAGTAGGTTCGTCTTAGGTTTTGGGACTGGTTGGTGTGATTGGACGGGGTCCCGGTAGCCTCGGGTGTGTCTAGGGATGGTTTTGGACCATTTTCCCTTTATTTGTGATTGTTGGTTTCTGGTGTTTGGTTTGTTCATCGCGATTATTTAGATAGGCTCCCGATTGCGTATTGTTGTTTGGGAGCTAGCAAAGTTGTCCTTTGCGATCGTAGGAATATGTTCGCGATGATGAAAGGCGTTGGTCAAGGCATGAAGGTTTGGCCTTCGCGTTCGCGGAGCTGGGCTCGTGTTCGCGTATGTTGATCAAGAAAAGGTTTGCAATCGCATTTCCTTTGTTACGTTCGCATACAGGGAAATCTGGGGCAGCTAAATTTGGCCTTCGCGATCTCAAAGGTATTCCCGCGATAGCAAAGAGGATGGGCCTGGGCAGAATTGTTTTAAATCAGAATTTTTGCTCATTTCACTCATTCCTCTCTTGCCCGGGAGATTTTTGGGGCAATTTGGAGGAGCCATTTTCATGATCAATATTGAGGTAAAAGATTTCTACACATTGTGAGTTCAATACATGGCTTATATATGGATTTAAACATAAAAATTAGTAGAAATTGTGGGATTTTGGTAGAAAACCTAGAATTTGGTATTCTTAAATGTTGACCACGAAATTGGATAAGGAATTAGGAATAAATTATATTATTCGATTTGTGGTGTTATGGATAATGATAATTTTCAAGAACTTTTGGAATCCGGGCACGTGGGCTCGGAGGTTGACTTTGTTGACTTTTTGATCAGAATTGAGAATCATTATAAATTGTTAAATTATACGAACTGGAGTATATTTTGATTGATTTTCACACTGTTTGACTAGTTTCGGATCGATGGGCATTGGTTTGAGGAGTTAGAGAGGCATTGGAGTCGGTTATTGGAACTTCGGAGCGAAGTAAGTCTCCTGTCTAACCTTGTGAGGGGAAAACTACAATCTAGGTGATGTAAGCGTTATGTGCTACTAGTTGTGGGTGCTACGTACGCATGAGCTGACGAGAGTCTGTACATAGCTAAAGCATGTTTATGTCCGGGTAGATAGGACTTTATCATGTAATATTTGAATTATTTGAACTTCTTCCGCTAGCTTAATTAATTGAATTTATAATTGAAATTAATTAAGAAATACATATATATAGTAGGCCGAGCCTTATCACCTTGAGTTTTTGGCAAGTTATTTGAGAAACGATAAAGGTTACATTCATTTTATGCTCATGTATGTATTGTAAGCACGTGTCTCGTAATTTGATAAGTTCCTTCCTTTATTGTGGAGTAGCCCGAATGCCTCGGCAGTATAATAGATGTATCTATGGTTCATGTTGTTCGACCCTCGGCAGTATACACATTATTTTGGATCAGTCTGTACGACCTCGACATAATCATGCGTTATATCGCTAGTAGTCCGAGTATTCATGAAATTTTCCTTCCACTGATGCCTGGCAGTTTATATGGTATTCCTTATCTGTTAGATACTGACACTTGATACATCTAAGTTGTTGAGATAGAATACGAGACTGAGAAATTCATATCTTTAAAAGAAATTTTTGGAAGATTATGTAACTTATAGTTTTACCCATTATTGATGTTGTGATTCATATCTGCTTATGATTTATCATATTATTTTATTGGACTTTTAGTACGTGTCGATGTCGGTCCCTCGTCACTACTTCTCTGGGGTTAAACTAGATACTTACTATGTACGCGTTGATTTATGTACTCATGCTACAATTCTACAATAAATGTGCAGGATGTGATAGGTTCAATTGGTGGTCATCTTAGCGCGTAGGCGCAATTGCTAAGGAGACTTTATGGTGGATTGCGTTCCAGGATATGTATCGCATCCCACATAGTCTCCCTCGTACTATTTACTCTATTCTGCCTTATTTACATTCCAAATAGTCGTTGTATTATTATTGTATTCCGTAGTAAATGCTCATGCATTTGTGACACCTGGTTTTGGGGCATTCTAGTTGATGCTTACAGATTTGTATATTATTATCACCTTTATTTTTACGCATTACTAATTATGTATGTGTCGTGATTTTAAAGGTTTAAATTTCCTTACATAATAAAATTTATGATTTTGAAAGTAATAAAATGAATGATTAACGTGATAGTTCACTGTTCGCTTGTCTAACGACGATGTTAGGGTCCATCACGACCTATAATGGGTTTTGGGTCGTAACAACTTGGTATTAGAGCTCTAGGTTCACTTGGGTCTTAGGAGTCATGAGCAAGTCTAATAGATCCGTGCGGATCGGTACGGAGATATCTGAACTTATCTTTGAGAGGCTACAGGACTGTTAGCAACACTTCCTTTCTTGATTCCTCGTCGTGCCATTTGATTTCCATTGAATCTTATGCCTTCATTTCCCTCCTACTCATTCTTATACGATGTTGAGTGCTCGTGTCAATTGGGCATCGACCATTTGTAGTGGTACTGCAGACGTGGTGCAGGATGTTTCTTTCTACATATTCGAGCTTTTATCGCCGTCTTGTAGAAGGGTGTTCAGTTGTTTCAGCCCAGTGTCAGTGTTGCCTACAGTTTCGAGGCTATGCACAGTGTGTTATAATGTTCGTGCATTGTTATCGCATAGAATTGGTGTAAATGGTAGAGTGCTTATGGATGTGTCGCGACAGTGAATGACTCAAAAAGAGGATTTCTCAGTGCATGGTTTAGAGGTTTGGCATTGAGCTCTAGATGAGAAAAAACAATTAGACTATGGATGTTCAAGCCTTGGTTAACAGAGAAGCGATATCGGATATTTTTGTACTTGGTGGAAATTCTCATTTGTGATGTGGTGTCGTTGTCGTTGTTTGAATGCATTAAGGCTCGTCGGTGTTATGGTCTTCTTTGATTTGCCTTCGAGGTAGGGTGTTGTGAAATGGTGCCTGAAAAATGGTTGTCAGAGATGGTGGTGTGTAGCGGTTTCAGAATCAAATCGGTCTTTCTGATGTTGATGGCTCGAGAAAGATGATCTTTGAAGAGGCTTAGAGTTGGTAGCAATTTATTAGTTCAGGTACTACAGAGATGGATATTTATTTGAGACAAAATTTGGGCAGAAAAGGATAATGAAGGATATGGTGGGAGACATCTCGCGGTGGTTGAATTTCAAGCAAATCAAGTATGATCTACAGAGGTCGAGAAGTTTCTTAAGGAGATGGGTTTATTGAAGTGGGAGTGGTAGAGTAGTGTATGGATTCCGTGGTAGGATAGCCACATGATTTGAAAACGTTTAGAGCGATTTGGGGATCGTGGTGGACAATGACTAAGTCTATAAAATATCATTAGGGACGCCGGCTACTGTACTGAGGAAGGTTTAATATGACAGAAAGGAGTTTGCTTGGAATGAAGAATGGTGTAAAAGCTTGATTATAGTTATAGGATGCGACGTGGCTTCGAGTTTGGAAGGTATTTTCGAACTTTCAGTTGATGTAAATGGGGAATGAACAGACTTTTATAGTTGGTGGACGAGTATGGGCTCCGGAAGGGTTTGCAGATTTCGTAGTATTTGTAACCAAGGCAATGTCGTTGGGAGATGTTGAAATGGAATTCCACAGGTGGGCTATCTCATGTGAGTATGTTAGCTGTTGTGTGAGTCTTGATGAAGTTTCTACGAA
The DNA here is from genome assembly GCA_005239495.1 of Nicotiana undulata. Taxonomy (NCBI): domain Eukaryota; kingdom Viridiplantae; phylum Streptophyta; class Magnoliopsida; order Solanales; family Solanaceae; genus Nicotiana; species Nicotiana undulata. The sequence goes on from MDKH01091267.1 coordinate 7,950, forward strand.
GAGTTCTACTTTCTACACAATGGGAGGCAAGCACTGGGGTGTGAGCTTGGATCGCTTGAAGAAGATGGTGCGACTGTCAGGAGATCCAATGTGCGATTGTGGCTGATAATTCAGAATGTTTTCTGAAATGTCTAACAAGGGATTTCGAGAAATTTGGCAGGTTAACGGTGCGAGATCATGGTAATTGAGAAGGAGGAATCTTTGTGGGTTCTACATTTATGTGATTGTAGCTCAAAATTTAGTGGGGGAGCCCACCATCTACAATTGGATCGCGTGATTGTGTGCCTGTGCATTTTCTGGTTATCGATGCCTTGGTGGATTATTTATGACTTAGATAAGAAAACATCAGGGGTAATTTGATCAAAGGACTTGAAGAATGCATGCTACATTTTGCCTTATCGATTCATGTGCAGGTTTTGGTATGACTCAGAGTTTATGCTTCTTGTGGATGTGATGTACAAGGAAACGAATTCATCCGGTTCCTTCTTTGAGAGAGTGTTCATTTGCTAATATAGCATTGGAGTTAGTTATATTCGGGACTAGGTTAGAGTGCGTGACTCTCAACAATGGGTCTAGTTAGAGCGGGTGGTGGTATGGAGTGCATACTTTGCTACCTGGTGCGGAAGGCCGTAGGAGCATATCCTACGGGAAAATTGTATAAGGGTAACATTTTAGTCACTTGATTTTTAAGGATCCAAGTATGGAGATTCTGGTACTATCGTTAATGTGAGAGTTTACGCCCGAAAGGCGCTCCATTTATTTGGTTGTGGAATGTGTGAGTTTGTTCAAGATTAGAAGGTTGCTCGTACGTGTCAATAATAGGTCCATTGTGGATCTTTGAAAGGTTTTTGTCTCAGTATGGGATGATCAAAATCAACTTGAGGTCCGTTGGTGGGTCTAATTTGAATGTGTGCTCCATCAGGCTGGATGTGTTCATTTAGCGTAGCGTTGCTTACGGAGGAGTCTTCAGGCGTTGGATGTTATTCTTGTCGTCAGCTATTCCATGTAATACCTTATTGTGCCATGTGGGCTTTGAGACGACTTGATTATTCGCCAATGTGTTGTGGTCCTGAGTAGCTTAAGGTGTTATATGAGCAAGATGGCTCTCGAGATACATTTCATTTCTTTCACCTTAGTCGTGCTTGGATTTTTTTTAGAGTATGCTGATACCCGTCTCCCTAGGGTTATATTATGCACTTGGCGTGCTTAAGGTCGTTATTCGAGCATTATGTAAGTATAAGCATTACAGAGTGATGGGTGTTTCTTTATTAATTGTTGTGTGGATCGGGTAGCATGCCGCCACGGGTATATTGCTTAAAACGGATGGCACACCGCCACAGGTATCTTTTGTGGATCGGGGTGCACGCTGCGACGATGTCATATTTGGATCGGGTTGCATGCCACAACAATATCATGTTTGGATTGGATTGCACGCCGCAACGGTGTCATAGTTAGATCGAGTTGCACGCTGCAATAGTGAGATTTTAAGTACGGTTCCTTATACTTATTTATGTGCCTTGTTTCTCATCTCTGAGATGGAGCCATAACATCGGTTTGGTTGTTTTATTCGTTATGCGGGTTGGATGGTTGTTTTCCAGAGATTGTTCTTCCTTATATGTCATATTCGAGTTGTATCTTATTGGTGCTTTGATGGTGCTGTATGGGATTTTTTATGGTGTTTGAGGTGGTTTATTGCCTGAGCAGTTTGTACTGGGTGAGACGAGGTTATTGGACCTGAGATAAGTGCAATCAAAGTTATGTAGGGTATATGAAAGAGAAAATATCGTTATTTAGTTTAGAATGAGGTAATGGTTCTTGTTAGGAGGAGAGACTCCATGATTTATTGACTCAGTATAGGTGTATGATCGTGTTTTGGCACTATGTGTAGTGATTGATGTGGTGTTCGTACGTTAGAATCGAGTCTCGTGGAGAATTCTGGATTTTGGAATTTGGTTCTAAGGCTTGTTAGCTAAAGTTATAGAGAGGATCTTCAGTCTGGCTCGAGATAATATGCTCACTGGGTGGTGGTAGCACGGGTAGGTGCAAGAGGTGTTAAATAGTGATTTTGGACAACTTCGAAACACTTCTTGGCACATTCCAAATGAATGTATGTTTACGTAGTGGAGAATGTAACGACCCGACTGGTCATTTTGAGCTCTACTACATCCTTCCACGGTTAGAGGCTGTGAGTAGCTTCACTTCATGTTTTATGACTTGTACGTGTGGTTGGAATTGAATTCGGGAAGCACGGAGTTGTTTCGGATGGAAAATTCTAAATTCGGAAGCTTTAAGTTAGAAGAGTTTACTAAGGTTTGACTTTTGAGTAAACGACCTCGAAATTGGGATTTGAAGGTTCCAATAGGTTTGTATGATGATTTCGGACTTGGACGTGTGTTCGGGTTTAGAATCGGATGGTCCAAGAGCATCTCGGCGCTTATTATGGAAAGTTGGCATTTTGAAAGGTTAAGAATTAATTAACTTTGGTTTGAAGTGGACTTTGGTATTATTGAAGTCTGTTTGGGGTTTCGAGCCTTGGAATAGGCTTGTATCGTGATTTATGACTTGTGCGTAAAGTTTGGTGTCATTCCAGAAATTTTAAGTGTAATTCACACATGTTCATTGAAGTTTAAATGTTAGAAAGTTGAAAGAATGTTTCGATCGTCGATTCGTTGTTTAGTTGTTGTTTGGTATGATTTGAGGCCTCAAGCCGGTTCGTGTTATGTTTCGGCACTGGTTGGTGTGAGTGGACGGTGTCCCAGGGGCCTCTAGTGTGTCTCAGGATGGGTTTGGACAATTTTTCCTTTGTTTGTGATTGCTGGTTTCTAGTGTTTGGTTTGTCCATCGTGATCGCGTAGATAGGCTTGCGATCACGTAGTGTAGACTGGGAGCTAGCAAAGTTGTCCTTCGCGATTGTGAAAAGCGTTGATCGAGGCATGAAGGTTTGGCCTTCGCGTTCGCGGAGCTGGGCTCGCGTTCGCAATCGCGTTTCCTATGTCGCATTCGCATAGAGGGATATCTGGGGAAGCTGAATTTGGCCTTCACGATCGCAAAGGTACTCCCGCAATCCCGAAGAGGACGGGCCTGGGTAGAATTATTTTAAATCGGGATTTTTGCTCATTTCACTCATTCCTCTCTTGCTTGGGCGATTTTTGGTGCAATTTGGTGGAGCCATTTTCATCATCAATCTTGAGGTAAGAGATTTCTATACGTTGTGAGTTAAATACATGGCTTATATATGGATTTAAACATGGAAATTGATAGAAATTGTGAGATTTTGGTAGAAAACCTAGAATTTGGTATTTTTTGATTTTGACCATCAAATTGGAAATGGAATTAGGAATTATTAATTATATAATTGAGTTTTTGGTGTTATGAGTAGTGATAATCTTTATGAATTTTCAGAATCCGGGCTCGGGGGCCCGATGGTTGACTTTGTTTCTTTTCGAGCGGAGTTGAGAATTATTATAAATTATTAAATTATACCCATTGGAGTATATTTTTATTGATTTGCACATTCTTTGACTAGATTCCGATCGATGGGCATTGGTTTGAGGAGTTAGAGAGTCAATGAAGCCGGTTATTGGAACTTCGAAGTAAGGTTTGTCTCCTGTCTAACCTTATGAGGGTAAAACTACCCTATATGTGATGTAATTGTTATGTGATACTAGTTGTGGGTGCTACGTAAGCACGAGGTCACGAGATTCCATACGTAGCTAAAGTATGCTTATGTCCGGGTAGACTTAGGACTTTATCATGTAATATTTGAATTACTTGAACTGCTTTCGCGGGCTTTATTAGTTGAATTTATAATTTTAATTAATTTAGAAATACATATACATTACACCGAGCCTTATCACCTTGTTGGCAAGTTATTTGAGAAACGATAAAGGTTACATTCATTTTATGCTCATGTATTATATTGTAAGCACATGTCTCGTAATTCGATAAGTTCCTTCCTTTCTTGTGGAGCGGGCCGAACACCTCGACGGTATAATAGATGTATTTATAGTTCGTGTCGGTCAACCCTAAGCATTGTACACATTATCTCTAGCAGTCCGAGTATTCACAAGATTTTTCTTCCACTGATGCCTGGCAGTTTATATGGTATTCCTTATCCGTTTGATACTGGCACTTGATACAGTTGAGTTGTTGAGATAGAATACGAGACTGAGAAATTCATATCTTTAAAAAAAAATTCTTGAAAGATTATTTAACTTGCAGTTTTATACCATTATTGTTGTTGTGCTTCATATCTGCTTACGGTTTATCATATTGCTTTATTTGACCTCTAGTAAGTGTTGATGTCGACCCCTCATCACTACTTCTCCGGGGTTAGGCTAGATACTTACTTGGTACACATTGATTTATGTACTCATGCTACACTTCTGCACTAAATGTGCAGGATGTGACAGGTTCAATTGGTGGTCATCTTGGCGCGTAGGCACAGCAGATGAGGAGACTTTATAGTGAGCTGCATTCCAGGCTACGTATCGCAGCCCACATAGTCTCTATCATACTATTTACTATATCCTATCTTATTTACATTCCAAACAGACGGTTATATTATTATTGTACTCTTTAGTAAATGCTCATGCACTTGTGACAATGGGTTTTAGGGTATTATAGTTGATGCTTACGGATTTGCATATTGTTATCACCTTTATTTTTATGCATTATTAATTATGTATGTACCCGTAATTTTAAAGGTGCAAATTTCCATAATAAATGTATGATTTCAAAAGTAATAAAATGAACAATTAACGTGATAGTTCACCGTTGGCTTGCCTAACGGCGACGCTGGGCGCCATCACGGCTTATAGTGGGTTTTGGGTCGTGACACATTTCTTTTATGTTTTCCCGTATCCTTTTGCCTCTCCAATAATCTCTCACTATAATGCCTCCCCCTAAGAAATAGGTTTAGAACTCCTTTTATACATGTTGGAGGCGGTAGGGTTGAATCTACCAAGTCCTAGATGAATTAGGATGAAATCCCCCCTTGGGTGTCCCGTTTTGCGCCTGGCGCGAACCTGGACACCAATCTTTTCCACTTTTATGCTCTGCTGCCCTTGGCATTTTGGTTGGATCTTGGCACGAACTTGGGCACAAATGTCATACTTCCTCCAAATTCTTTCGTTTTTCCTTTAATTTGCATGCAAGCTTTTCAAATGACTTCCAATTGACTCCTACACATATAAATAATCGATGCATAATACAATGCAAATTACATGCAAAAATATGAATTTTTAACCTAATATCAGCAACCCTTTAAAGTTGCTACCTGATGTCATTTCTTCCACATAAAAAACCTTTTTAATTAAGGCGATTGACTGAAGTAAAAATGCCCAACTGTTCGGTAGTTATATTGAGCAAGAGTATATAATTGTTATCGTATGATGGCTCGCTTTCCCTATTTCAATGGGAATACTCCCATTTTTTTTGTTAAATTATCTTATATTTGAAATTTACTGGTTCAATTAATCCATAGTTGCGATGAGTATACTCACTAAAGAGATAAAGCGCTCCCTGCTGATAGACTTTTTATTCCAAGGACTCGAATCAAAGACCTTGATTAATGGTGAAAGTAAATCTGAAAGTACTGGTTAAGGTAAAGGTATCTCAACCATCATACCACACCCGATAGTGTCGTAGTACTGCTGTGATTACTAGAGACAGACCAATCCTTAGGGTGGGCGATCACTAGCCCCCGTGATTCCGGAAAAAATATATGTATGTATCTTTAGAAAGTTGTATATTGGTCAATTTGGGGGGCACAACTTGACTTTTAATGCACTGTCTGGATTCGATTCTCACTTCAGCATTTGTTCAAATATTTATTCGATAGTGGTGCTCCGCCATAGTATTTAATAACATAGTCAATGATGATTCACATAGTTGTTGTAATTTGATTTAAGGATCTCAACCCTATTTTTCATCTTAATTTGTAGCTCTTCTAATTATTCATCGGTGGAAATGAAACTATGCATAGGGATAAACGGTAAACAAAAGAAAAGGACAGAGAAATAGAAGCATTTAACAACTTAGGTAAAGTGGGAATTTGCAGTTAGATATAGCAAAAAGAATCAATTACAACCAAATTAAACAATGTTTAAGCCTCAAGCTTAATTACTTTCAATGTTTTACCATCCTGCTTGGGGAGCTGGAGCTGGACTTGGAATAGGTGAAAGATAACTTTCAAACATCCCTATAACAAGAACAAAAAATTATGACTAAGTATAAGAATTTGATCATTTAAATGTGTGATGAAGCAAAGAACAAAAGTAATTGTCACTGACCACACAAAAGAAGGTTTTGAGGTGGTTGCCTCTCCTTAGCAGGGTTAGGATTATCGTCGAAAACTCTAATAAAAAGTTCTTGTCCTAAGTACCAATTCTTCAAATGCTGTGATCTCAAGTTCCACATTCCAGGATTGTCAAGGAAAACATATACTGCTGTCCATCTTCCAGGGTAAACTTGGACAGTGGAACGAACAACAGGATCGAAGATGTTGTACGTTTCACGAGCTGCTGGTGTCCAATCTCCATTCCCAAATCTGGAAGAAAGAAAATGTCGTTACAGGGCTCAAGTAATCAGTCGCTACAGTCAAACCTTTCTATAACAGCCTCGTTTGTTTCTATATTTTCTTGGCTGCTATAGGAAAATGCTCTTATATTAAACATATATTATAACATAACATAAAAATCGGCTGCGAGCAAAACTTGGCTTTTATAGTGAATGGTTGTTATATAAGGATACTGACATACTGTTATAGAGAGTTCTGACTGTTCTATTTCGTTCTGGCTAGCAAAGCCGAGATATTCTATGTTTATTTAAATTCTTTAAAGGTGATTGGATAAGGCTTACCCTACAACATGGAATCCAAAACCATCCAAATGCCAAGAATCCATAACAAGAAGATCATTTTTGAAGATGATTTCTAGCCACCCTTTGTGGATTCCTGAGACAACAGAAGCTCGATAAGCCGCAGCATCATTCACCGAGTGAGTGGGAAATTGATCTAGTTGGTAGACACCAGATCCATTCACAAAGAAATCAGCAAGTTTCAATGGTGTCTCTGGTGTAAGATAGGATACGTTGTTGACTACATATCGCGGCCAACCATTAATTTCACCCTTTGAACCATGAAGGATAAAGGTTTGAGTCAATGTCACATTTGATACACTGAATGTTCCTTGTGGATTAGGCCTTGCAGCTCCAGTTGTCAGGTTCCACCTATAGTACATATTAACAACAATAACTACGCCTCAATTTCATATTGATTGAGGTCAGTTATAACGTTCAAAGAAATGCTTACGTGATAGATTTCGCTTGATTGACAGAAAATTCGATATCAAATGGATCAGGTCCGGAAGGAAGAGGACCACTAACTGTTGTCAAAGAATCGGTATAGTGCAGGATCCCTATTCCTTCAAGAGATTGGCTATCACTAGATTCATTACTTTTATACATTTTAGGAGTTGCTACCATGAAATAATCAGCTTCATTTTGATCAGCAGTAACGAGAACAGAATACGATTGGCCAACGTGCACATCGAGAGAATCAAGTGTTATCTGGTTTGTGTAAGACCCTTCTGTCTCAACCAAAACCATCTTGTGGTTTTGAATTCTGAAGTTAAAACTCATGACTGTTCCAACATTTGATATCCTGAATCTGTAAGTCATTCCTATATGCAAAATATGAAAGTAAAGGATCAGGGAAGGTGATGAGATATCAGATTCTTGAATCAGAACAAGATAAACTTTTGTTCTGTTTTACCTTTTGATACAGTAAAAGACTCGTGTCCCTTCGAAATTGAAAGCTCATAAGGTCTTTTACCATTCATCAGGATTGCATCGGGGACATCGAAGAGCTGACTAGATTCCATGTCTTGTACAAAGGACCTAAGAGACTGTTTATTGCAAGACGTAAGAGCAAAAAAAAAATTAGTTGATTAACATGAAGGAAAAATTAGTTCCAGTCTAGAGTGTTGAATACTATATAATTAAGTAAATAAAAATGTGTCATCTCTAACTGTTCTAAACATTTAGATGACCTGGTCATATAATTTAACATGGTATCAGAGCATATATTCATGTGAAGGGGCGTGTTAATGATATAGTTAAGTAAATAAAACGTACCCTCTCTAACAATTAACCTCTTAGATGAGATAGTCACATAATTCAAAATAGAGATTATAGTGTCGATTACCTTGTAATCAGTACTGAACCAGTCGCCAATCAGGAGATCAAACTCTGCTTCTGGTTTCGGGAATGGGACAGCTATGACATTGCGATTATTGACTCGAATTGGTCCATATCCTCCAGCAACTTTATGAAAGTTGATTGAGGGGAAGTAGGTGAAAGTTCCAATTTGGTCCTTAGCCTGAAACACATATGTCCAGTTTGTTCCATGTTCAATTGCACAGTTCGTGCCTGAAACTCCATCTTGCCATGAATTTAACCTCTGTTGGATGCCATTCCTTAAGGAGATTAAACAAATCACAGCCTTTCATTAGTCTTCAGGTTAATGACTCATTTCTTTCGTATCGATACCAAATTATAACAGGCACTAAGAACATAGCATGTGCATACCATGTTATAAGCAAGGATTCATCCATGTTATTGAAGACATTCACATTTACAACATCATTAGTCGTCGCATTGATCAGTGGTCCAGGGAACATCCCATTTATAGTGATAACCTGAGAAAAACCCAGTAATCCAATAAGTTTAAGTTATATACATTGACAGTCAAAGAGTACACTATAAGTGTAATTAACCTTTTATAGTAGGTTATTACTCTATTTTTCATGTTACCATATTAGACCTGATAATGAGATTGCATGCTGTTGTAGACTTGTAAGTCAACTTAAGAAAAAATTCTTTACACCGTCAGTGCACTGAACATAAACACTTATTCAATGTTGTTCGAACAAGTCAAAAATTGGATTAAAAAAAAAAACATACTACGACAAGTGATGGAGAACACTTACAGACTGAGGAGATGACAAAGGATTGATAGTTGTATCAATGGAAACAATCCATTCATGATATATCTCAATGCAAGTTACTCCATTAAGAAACACAGCAAGTAATATAACATAAACAAACAGTCCCTTAAGAAATGCCATCATATAAAAGGCACTAAAGAAACTATATTTCCTTTCTATTCAGGTAATAGAAAGAGTGATTTTCCAGTATATAGCAAAGGGAATGATATATAGTGGTGAAGTTTTCTAAGAAAATGAACATAAATATTAGGCAAAGTGGACAAGAGAATAAGCCAAAATAGATTGTTTATGGCATCTGTAACAGTGGAATGCCGGCAAAAACATGGAAGAAGAACAAGTACATTTGCCAAATTGCAAGGCCTAGTTAACTCCGTGGTTCCTATCTTTGATTCCTCTCGTATTTTGTTTCCTTCAAATCTGAGAGCTAGAATGAAATATTCCAGCATAATGGCCTTGGACAGTTTCAAGTCTTTCATATTTTTTTATTTATATCACATCGGATATAAAAACTGGGTACGAGTAAATATTAGGTGTAATTAAATTTTTACCCTCGTCCAGAGGTAGATAGGGTCGCGACCCATGTCATCCACATAATTAGTCCACAATCCATAATCACGACCCATGTTTATTTATCCTCATTCTGTAAAGTAGAGGTGTCAAAATGCAAAACTCGCATGTTTGATTCCCAGCTTGAAAAATCGATGCAAATTTAGGGGGGTATTAGGCAATTTGCCCTTTTCATTTATTATTTTTTTAAAATGAAGTAGGAGGTCATGGACCTTAACTCCTCATAAGGTATTGGAGTAGACATAAATATGAAAAAATGACATTACATAGTCAATTTCAAAATAATAGTCGAAATATATATATATATATATATATATATATATATATATATAAATATACATTTTTGTATATTATATACAAAAAATATTAAAAAAAAGTTATATATTTTTTAGCTACCGGATATAAATAATTTTTGCCGCAGGCTAAAAGTGATCTTTGCCCCATAAACATTCTTGTATAACAATATTAGGCAGGATAGCTTGGTAGACACTTGTATTTATTGGCATCTGACATCCCAGTCCCTATACTCAATATTTCATCTAGACACTTATAGTTATTCAAAGCCAATACTTTAAACCCCTCTCACCTCGCGTGTTCTTCAAATCTCTGAGATGAATAACACATCAGTGGCCACGTCAAGTTTCCTGCTACACATCATTATTAATTTTTTTCACATTATTTTAAAATTGTACATTTTCTTTTTTTTATTCCACCATTACCTCCACCTTCCTCCTCCCTCCCCCTCTTTATTCTCCATTATTCACCGCGCTTTTATCATTCAAATTCGTTGTACTTAATCACAAATCGTAAAAATCTCCTACCCACCACCGTGTGCGACCCCTCTTCAACCTTCCTTCACCTACAAAGCTTCTTCATAGCCAACACTCCACCATATCATCACCAATCAGCCACCAAAAGAAGAACCGGCCATCAAAATGACCTCCCGAAAGACAAACATCACCCAATTTTTTTGAAATTTCACTACAGCAAAACTAAAAAATTGGTTTCACTACTGGGAAAAAATAATAATCCCGTTCAGAAATAATATCCACGTCAAATAATAATAACACAAGAGAATAACAACGACACAAACTCTTTTAACGAGGTAAATACAATACCCGAGCGGAGCAATATACCACTATAACATTACAACTTAGTTGTGTCAAGAGACTACTACAATTTTGAAAGAAATAACACTCTTTATTTAAAATACCCCACTAAAATATTACTCACACTCACTATTTATCTCACAGACTATAATTTGTGGATTACTCTCTTTTAACTCCTATTGGTTCTCTCTATTTTTGGTGTGTTTAAACCGAGAGGACAACATCTCTATTTATAGGCAAAGTTTCCAACCTCTCCGCTAAGAAAATTTATTAGTTTCTTCAACTGGCAAATTTGTTATTTGCAAGTGTTGGCCATGCCAGAAACCATTATAACAAGTTGGTTGTCACGACCCAAAACCCTACCCGATCGTGATGGCGCATATTGTGAAACTAGGCAAGCCTAAATCCAATATTTTTCCTTCATTTCAGTAAAAACATCTATTAAATTTAACAGTGGAAGGTTTAACATAAATAAAAGCCCACTTAAACACAAAGTTACCCAAAATACGACATAAATGTCCCAATAATCGGGGCGCCACTGAGTAGATGAGCGTCTAATAGCCGGATATAGTCCATAAAATATCAATAGAATTAAATATCAAAGTACAATAAGCTAAGGAAGAGAAGATCGAGGTCCGCGAACATCGTGAAAAGAAGATGCATGATCATGACTGAGTATAGAATATTAAATGAACTGATGAGATAACAGCAATAGACGACTGCTAAGGGTCCCAACAATACCGGCACAAAGCCTAAACATGATATCTAGCATGGTTTACAGCTCAACTACTTCATCACATGATGGAAACATGGATATTGACAGGATAAAGTCACCAAACAGTGCCATGGAATCATCCAGGCCACAATTCTCAAGGTGTACGCCCGCACGCCATCATTTAGCATGTGCGTCACCTAAATACTAATCACATAACACATAGTTTGGGGTTTCGAACCCTCAGAACCAAGTATGGAAGCGTTACTTCCCTCAAACCAAGCCAAAATCCTACTCCAGGATGCCCTTGCCTCTGGATTCGAACTCCAAATGTCTCGAATCTAGCCACAAGTAATACAAGACAATCAATTTAGGCTAAGGGATCAAATCCACAAGAAAAGTATCAAATTATAGGCCAAATCTCGAAATTTACTCAACCCCCCCCCCCCGGCTCATGTCTCGAAACCCGATAAAAGTCACAAATCCCGAAAGCCCATTCACTCACGAGTCCAACCGTACTAGTTTCACTCAAATCCGACTTCGATTCGACATTCAAATCCCAAAAATGCATTTTATGAAGTTTCTACAATTTTCCCCAAATTTTCACCTCCAATTACTAATTGGATGATGAAATCAATGATATATTCATGTATATTAACCAAATCCGAGTTAGAATCACTTACCCCAATGAATTTCTTGAAAAACTCACAAAACATCGCCACAGACCGAGCTCCCTAGGTCCAAAATGTGAAATAATGCCCTAAACTTTGTTAATATAATGCATCCTCTGAACTCCCACCGTGCGGTCCGCACAATTCCACGTGTGGTCGCACATCCCAGCTCCTATGTTCGCACAAAAATGGTGCGGCCGCACCTTTTGGTGGTTGCACTGCCAGAATTTAGTATTTTGGCTATAACTTTCTCTACAGATGTCCAAATGATGACTTCTTTATCTTTTTGGAAACTAGACACATGTCTACAACTTTTTTTTTTGAATCATCTCAGAGTTCCTTGCAGATAAAAAGATACAGGCTTCCAAAGTCGGACAAGCGGATCTACAGAACTTCCTTGGAGTGCGGCCGTAACAAAATTATGCGGTTTGCACCCCTCCTCTATGGTCTGCATATTTCTGCTATGGTTTGCACTTTCAAAGCACCAGAACTATACCAGAGTGCCGTAAATGCTCAGACTCGCTAAAAAATCACCCTGAAACACACCTGAGGCCTCAACTCACGTCAAATAATAACAAAAATATGAATCGCACACCAATTCAATCTTAATGAACTTGAAACCTCAAACTTATACAACCGATGCCGAAACCTATTAAATCACGTCTGAATGACCTCCAATTTTACACACATGTCACAAATGACACCACGAACCTACTCCTACTTCCGGAAGTCCATTCCAGCCCTGACATCAAATTTTCCTCAGCCGACCAAAATCGTCAAATTTCCAACTTACGCCAATTCAAGCCTAATTCTACTACGGACCTCCAAATCACATTCTGGATGCGCTCTTAAGTCCAAAATCACCTAACGTAGCTAACATAATCATCAAAATTCAAATCCTAGATCGTTTACATATAAATCAATATCTGGTGGACTTTTTCCAACTTAAGCTTCTAAATAAGAGACTAAGTGACTCAATTTACTCTGAAACCACTTCGAACCCGAACTAACTAACCCAATATATCATAAAATTAGTTGAAGGGCACAAAAGGAAGTAGAAATAGAAAAATGGGGCTACAACTCTCGAAACAAACCGTCGGGTCGTTACAATGGTTTTATTACACCCAACAATTGCTTTCTCAGACACAAGTTGGTTTTATTATTTTATTATAGCAATGACCCCACATTCACCGGCGATCTTATTTCACTATTTATATTTCTTCTCTTTGCAAAGACTATCTTTCAAAGTAGGGGAATGGGGATGTGAGAAAAAAACTTGCTGCGAATTTGGTAGATATTTTGGATTTATGGCAACGAGGGATGTCATTGTTTGGATGAAGATATGGTGGGAAGGGTTCTGTTGTTGTGGGTTTTGGGTTAAAATTGGGGAACACGAGTAACATGAAGAAGGGAGGGAGATAGAGGGAGAGGAGTTCGTGGTGGACGGCAGAACGTAAGAGAAAGAGAAAAATCACCTATTTTACCTTTTCTTTCTTTTTTCTAATTTGATTTTTTGCATTTTTCTTTTTCTTTTATCCCTATTTTCATCATAAATATTTACGTTCACGCTCCTTATACGCGTAAAATACACGATATTGTTCAGTTCAGCAATTAAGTTGACACATAGAGTTGGTCAATGGTCAGAGGGATTTAAAACATTGATTTGAACAATTATAAGTGTTTAAATGAATCTTCTTTGAGTATAAGGACCGGGATGACAAACGCAAACAAGTATAAGTGTCTACGAGGCTATTCTGCCTGATAATGTATCTAATTAGTTGGCACGTAGATCTACTCTAGTCCTTAGGTCATACAAAAATATACCAACTAAAATATATAAAAACTTCATGTGCACCTTATTTGTCTGCTAAACAACAAATTTGCAATCGTCAAATAAGATGGAAATCGGTCGAAAATCGTATTTTTCCGACGGATTTCCAACTGAAAAGTGTCAGTCAGAAAATATGTGGTCGCAATATATTTTCAACAGAATCAGTCAAAAAAATTTGACGCATTCAGTCAAAATTTTGCGCGTACGAGGACATTTGAATTTAAGCCATTTAAGACCGGATCAGTCGCTAAATTTGCGATTGATTCAGCCGCTGACCAGAATTAACAAAAGAAATACAAATTAACAGTTTCGATAGATTCCGTTGAAAAATTAAATAATAAAATTATTTTTTAATTAATTACTCCAACTGAAACAGTCGTAAATATTGAGTATTAATCAACTAAATTTTTTAGAAATTCTCCATTTGTGACTGATTTAGTCGCAGATCTTAATTAATTATTTTTAAAAATACTCAATTTGGAACTGAATCAGTCGTAAATCTAGGTGCTTTCTGGTGAAATTTGCGAGTGATTTAGTCGCAAATCTAGGTAATTTTTAGCAGAATTCTGCTGTATTTTTAATAACACTACATGTACAATAAAACAACCAACCAAACACCTAAAACCAATCAAACACCAAATATAATAATCCTAATCAAATATTTACTACAAAACGAATAGTAATATTTATAACGATTCAACAAATAATCAAACAACCAACTATTAAATAACATAAATTAAACATGTCTCTAACTTCAACTCTAAAACATTCAAATAGCCTAGTCAGAATCATTATCCTCCTTATAGAATAATATGCAACTACTCTCACATCAATGAATCCTCTGTGATGAAAGACCCAACTTGGAAACTAATTTTTTTTGCCATGTAGAAATATTTGGGTAGGCCAATGTTACACCAATTAATTTCATTGATAAGCCCAATGATAGAATTCATGCATGATTGAGAAATAGAACTATTCGACTTAATCTAAAGTGATCGGACAACAACATACAACTTGAAATACATTGATCCTTCATACAACGGACAACTAGTTTCCTCTAACTCGTTGAAGAACTTATTAGCCTCATCATTTGGTTCAAATTGAGCTATCGAGAACATCTCAAAGGCATCCATCATCATGTCATTGAATCCAGAATTTTCAACATTATTCTCCACTACGGGACTACCCTCTTCACCAGTGATAAGTAGGGATTTTGACCTCTTATTTTCTCTCTTTTACTTGTGTTTTGGTCTAAAATTCTTAAAGGTATTCCCGAAAACTAATGAAATGTGATTGCTTGCATGAATGTTCAATATGAGGCAAAAGAATCAAAATCAACTCATAAAGGAGTCAAAAGTTGAACAAAAACCAAAACAGGACAAAGATGCTTGCAGTGCGGACAACACAAATATTGTGCGACCGCAAAAGCCATTGTGTGGTCACGATCAAAACTATGTCGTCCGCAAGAAGGAGATTCAGAGACTTGGGATTTTGGCAACATGATGGAGTGCTGACCGCACCAATATTGTGCGGCCGCAATCAAAATTATGTTGTCCGCGATGAACGAGAATCAGAGAGTTGGCAACTAGGGCAAAATTGAAGGAGTGCAGACCGCACCAAAATTGTGCGGTAGCACGCACAATTGTGTGATCCGCGATGATGAAGATTCAAAGAGTTGTTTCAAGCCAAAGTCAAAGAAGTGCGGACCACATCACTTTCATGCGGCCGCATAATCATGAGCGCGGCCGCACTCGGATTTGTGCGGTCCGCAAAAGTCCAGCTCAAGCAAGAATTCATAGTGAAGAATGCGGACGGCACCGTAATTATGCGGCCACGAAAGCAAATGCGCGGTCGTGCTTAGAATTATGCGGTTGCACTACCTCCGCAGGTGCATTTTTGTCAGATAATTTCAACTTAGTATAAATATAAGTTTTTGTCATTTTTAGGTTATGTTATGTTTTAGGGGAGCACCTGAGTCGTCTTCTTTTACTGTTTTTGGTATTTTTGTACTAGATTTGTCTTTAAACACTAGATTTTCTTCTCATAATCTAATATTGTGGATTATATCTTCAATTCTTCTTTAATTTCTTCTATTTTCAAGAGTAGCTAAACCCATAGCTAGTGTTGTGACCCAACCCTAGTGTGGGTATTTAATGGGTGTTTTATTTAGGGCTTGTTTGTGAATGGGTTAGTGATATGTAGCCTTGTTCTTGCTAGAACTCAAGAATTAATGGTTGTAAACATTTATTCATGCCTAAATGACTTAGTCTCTACTTGAGAAAATGGGTCTTAGTCTAGGAAAACTAGGCTAACAAGGAATTGGGGTGAACTCAAGAAATTGATAGTCCCAATTAAAGGGTTAAACCTAGAGATAGTAATCCCCTACTTGAGCTAATATCACTTGATTTGTATGAATACCCATTTGGACTTGAGAAAGCCAAATTGGGAAAAACACTCAAACTACCGAGGGGTATAGAGTGAGTACTCGAGTGTGATAGCTATATTACAATCCCAACTAATCAAGTTTGCCCTAGATTTTATAACCCGTTAGATAACCACCTAGGTAGAAGTCACGACCCTAGTCCCTCTAAACATTTGAAAAACCCTAATAAAAAATATTGTCCTTAGTTTTATTAATTGCAATCATTAGAGTAAAAATAGAAGTAGAATATCAACCAAACTTGTGGAAGTTCAATTAGAGTTAAAACCCGCATCTCACTTAGATATAAACTCAATTCCAATTATTAACTCCCTGTGGATTCGATCCCGACCTTAGTTGGGCTATTATTGCATTGACCTCCTCGCCACTCAATAGTAGTGTGGGTTTGGACCCGATTAATTTTTGGCACCGTTGCCGAAGAGTTAGACGATATTAGCTATGTATCTAAGTATTTGTGTGTTTTGTCTTTCTTTACTTCTGTTTTTCTAATTTTATTTGTGAATTGCTTTTAGGTACTAAATGGATCTTAATAACGAGGTCCTCAGAAATATACCATTGGTGGAGGTGGTAGATGACGAGCAAGTGGATGAGGTTCATCTTGAGCCTCAAGTACAAAGGAGAGGCCACCCGTCTCATGATAACATCCCAAACCCTCCCCACTTCCTCCAAGAGCAGCACGCCGGGTGTTGCCCAACGAAGGCTATGCTAGTGCAATAGTCCCGTCCCGGATTAGTAGCTAACAGAATCATCAAATTCAAATCCTAGATCGTTTACATATAAGTCAACATCTGGTGGACTTTTTCCAACTTAAGCTTCTAAATAAGAGACTAAGTGACTCAATTTACTCTCAAACCATTCTGGACCCGAACTAACTAACCCAATATATCATAAAATTAGTTGAAGGGCACAAAAGGAAGTAGAAATGGAAAAATGGGGCTACAACTCTCGAAACAACCTGTCGGGTCGTTACATTGGTTTTATTACACCCAACAATTGCTTTCTCTGACAAGTTGGTTTTATTATTTTATTATAGCAATGACTCCACATTCACCGACGATCTTATTTCACTATTTCTATTTCTTCTCTTTGCAAAGGTTATCTTCCAAAGTAGGGGAATGGGGATGTGAGAAAAAAAAATACTGCGAATTTGGTAGATATTTTTTTTTTTTTATGGCGACGAGGGATGTCATTGTTTGGATGAAGATATGAAGGAAGGGTTCTATTGTTGTGGGTTTTGGGTTAAAATGGGGGAATATGAGTAACATGAAGAAGGGAGGGAGATAGCGGGAGATGGGTTCGTGGTGGATGGCAGAACATAAGAAAAAGAGAAAAATCACCTATTTTACCTTTTCTTTCTTTTTTCTAATTTGATTTTTTGCATTTTTCTTTTTCTTTTATCCCTATTTTCATCATAAATATTTTACGTTCACGCTCGTTATACGCGTAAAATACACGATATTGTTCAGTTCAGCAATAAGTTGACACATAGACTTGGTCAATGGTCAGAGGGGTTTAAAACATTGATTTGAACAATTATAAGTGTTTAAATGAATCTTCTTTGACTATAAGGACCGAGATGACAAACGCGAACAAGTATAAGTGTCTACGAGGCTATTCTGCCTGATAATGTATCCAATTAGTTGGCACGTAGATCTACTCTAGTCCTTAGGTCATCCAAAAATATACCAACTAAAATATATAAAAACTTCATGTGCGCCTTATTTGTCTGCACTGCTAAACAACAAATTTGCAATCGTCAAATAAGTTAGAAATCGGTCGAAGATCGTATTTTTTCCGACACATTTTCAGCAGAAAAGTGTCAGTCAGAAAATACGTGGTCGCAATATATTTTCAACAGAATCAGTCAAAAATTTTTGACGCATTCAGTCGAAAATTTGCGCGTACGAGGACATTTGAATTTAAGCCATTTAAGACCGGATCAGTCGCTAAATTTGCGTCTGATTCAGTCGCTGACCAGAATTAACAAAAGAAATACAAATTAACAATTTCGATAGATTCCGTAGAAATATTAAATAATAAAATTAGTTTTTAATTAATTATTCCAACTGAAACAGTCGTAAATATTGAGTATTAATCAATTAATTTTTTTAGAAATTCTCCATTTGTGACTGATTTAGTCGCAGATCTTAATTAATTATTTTTAAAAATACTCAATTTGGAACTAAATTAGTCGCATATCTAGGTGATTTCTGGTGAAATTTGCGAGTGATACAGTCGCAAATCTAGGTAATTTTTAGCAGAATTCTAGTGTATTTTTAATTACACTACCTGCACAATAAAAGAACCAACCAAACACCCAAAACCAATCAAACACCGAATATAATAATCCTAATCAAATATTTACTATAAAACGAATAGTAATATTTATAACGATTCAACAAATAATCAAACAACCAACTATGAAATAACATAAATTAAACATGTCTCTAACTTCAACTCTAAAATATTCAAATAGCTTAGTCAGAATCATTATCCTCCTCAGACTCCATTGCAACTCCTTTCTTGCTTTTCATTTTAACAATATTCGGATCAAAGCTTGAGTTGCTTGAAATTCTACATTTGATCCACTTTTTGACACATAGCTTCCATGTCTTCTTGGAAAGCTGATGCCCCTGTGAATAATGCTGATAGTGGACTACCGGAGGATGGTTGTACTCCAATCTCGTACGCTCGGCCTTTATTATTATTTTCACGAGAAATAAAGAAAAGAAAGTAAAAGAAGTAAGGAAACAAACATGCAAATTTCAAACTAATACCAAAATAGATAATTACATAATATCTATACCTTTATTCACCCCACCAGACGCATGTGCCCAAATTGCAGTCATATTCTCGGGGGCCGAGTGAGTTCCTTCAGGCTTAGTTTGTTTCCATGTGTCAAGATCAATATGATACTTGTCTTGAAATAAAAGTATTACATGTTATATAAATAAAAACCAAGAGGAAAAAATAATATAGTGTTGGTGTTGGGATCATACAAATGTCTTTGTAGCACGCGATTCGACCTATCCTTCTCTTGTGTCGTTCTTCTTCTTCTTCTTCATGTGGGTCTCCGCAAAGACCTCATCATAAGTCACATCTCCCCCACGTTCCTTTTCCTGTAAATTAAGAAGTAATATATATATATATATATATATATATATATGTTGAATTCGCATAGTTGTAAAACTAAGAATATTTTATAATGAAATTACCATTCTCAAATGATGGGCTGCAAAACTAATAGAACCTCCAGTATGCAATGCTCCACCCTTAGTAGAAGCTCTTTTTAACTTTGTTTGTTCACTCTTCTTATTCCACTTAGGGGCGTTCCACTTCGCCAAGAGCTGACTCCAGAGATCTTCATGTATCCAATCAGGCCTGGTGCCACATCTCATAGCAACATGATGTGAATCTTTTATCCGCTTCTCTGCTCTCTTCTCGAAGTTCTCCTTCACCATATTTTCAAGTGTAGGTTGTCATACGCACCTAACCGTCAAGATTGAATAAATAATATTAGAAGAATGAGGATAAGTATTAATAAAAATTAATTTATTCTT
Source organism: Nicotiana undulata (assembly GCA_005239495.1). Classification (NCBI taxonomy): domain Eukaryota; kingdom Viridiplantae; phylum Streptophyta; class Magnoliopsida; order Solanales; family Solanaceae; genus Nicotiana; species Nicotiana undulata. The sequence continues at coordinate 27,848 of MDKH01091267.1, forward strand.
TTCTTAAATTGTTGCCACATATACGTTATGATCTGGTACGGTATCTGTCTCTAGGAATTCCATGGCTCATGAAAAATGGCTTCATAAATTCCATAACTATATGTGCAGCCTGAAAAGATGGGTCGAATCGCATGCATCGCCTCTAGAGTTGCACCATCTTTATAGAATAATATGCAACTACTCTCACAGCAATGAATCCTCTATGATGAAAGACCCAATTTGGAAACTAATTTTTTTTGCCATGTAGAAATCTTTGGGTAGGCCAATGTTACACCAATTAAGTTCATTGATAAGCCTAATGATAGAATTCATGCATGATAGAGAAATAGAACTATTCGACTTAATCTAAAGTGATCAGACAACAACAGACAACTTGGAATACATTGATCCTTCATAAAACGGACAACTAGTTTCCTCTAACTCGTTGAAGAACTTATTAGCCTCATCATTTGGTTCAAATTGAAATATTGAGAACATCTCAAAGGCATCCATCATCATGTCATATAATCCAGAATTTTCAACATTATTCTCCACTACGGGACTACCCTCTTCACCGCTGATAAGTAGGGATTTTGACCTCTTATTTTCTCTCTTTTACTTGTGTTTTGGTCTAAAATTCTTAAAGGTATTCTCGAAAACTAATAAAATGTGATTGCTTGCATGAATGTTCAATATGAGCCAAAAGAATCAAAATCAACTCATAAAGGAGTCAAAAGTTGAACAAAAACCAAAACAGGACAAAGATGCTTGCAGTGCGGACAACACAAATATTGTGCGACCGCAAAAGCCATTGTGTGGTCACGATCAAAACTATGTCGTCCGCAAGAAGGAGATTCAGAGACTTGGGATTTTGGCAACATGATGGAGTGCTGACCGCACCAATATTGTGCGGCCGCAATCAAAATTATGTTGTCCGCGATGAACGAGAATCAGAGAGTTGGCAACTAGGGCAAAATTGAAGGAGTGCAGACCGCACCAAAATTGTGCGGTAGCACGCACAATTGTGTGATCCGCGATGATGAAGATTCAAAGAGTTGTTTCAAGCCAAAGTCAAGGAAGTGCGGACCACATCACTTTCATGCGGCCGCATAATCATGAGCGCAGCCACACTCGGATTTGTGCGGTCCGCAAAAGTCCAACTCAAGCAAGAATTCATAGTGAAGAATGCGGACGGCACCGTAATTATGCGGCCACGAAAGCAAATGCGCGGTCGTGCTTAGAATTATGCGGTTGCACTACTTCCGCAGGTGCATTTTTGTCAGATAATTTCAACTTAGTATAAATATAAGTTTTTGTCATTTTTAGGTTATGTTATGTTTTAGGGGAGCACCTGAGTCGTCTTCTTTTACTGTTTTTGGTATTTTTGTACTAGATTTGTCTTTAAACACTAGATTTTCTTCTCATAATCTAATATTGTGGATTATATCTTCAATTCTTCTTTAATTTCTTCTATTTTCAAGAGTAGCTAAACCCATAGCTAGTGTTGTGACCCAACCCTAGTGTGGTTATTTAATGGGTATTTTATTTAGGGCTTGGTTTTTAATGGGTTAGTGATATGTAGCCTTGTTCTTGCTAGAACTCAAGAATTAATGGTTGCAAACATTTATTCATGCCTAAATGACTTAGTCTTTACTTGAGAAAGTGGGTCTTAGTCTAGGAAAACTAGGCTAACAAGGAATTGGGGTGAACTCAAGAAATTGATAGTCCCAATTAAAGGGTTAAACCTAGAGATAGTAATACCCTACTTGAGCTAATATCACTTGATTTGTATGAATACCCATTTGGACTTGAGAAAGCCAAATTGGGAAAATCACTCAAACTACCGAGGGGTATAGAGTGAGTATTCGAGTGTGATAGCTATATTACAATCCCAACTAATCAAGTTTGCCCTAGATTTTATAACCCGTTAGATAACCACCTAGGTAGAAGTCACGACCCTAGTCCCTCTAAACATTTGAAAAACCCTAATAAAAAATATTGTCCTTAGTTTTATTAATTGCAATCATTAGAGTAAAGATAGAAGTAGAATATCAACCAAACTTGTGGAAGTTCAATTAGAGCTAAAACCCGCATCTCACTTAGATATAAACTCAATTCCAATTATTAACTCCCTGTGGATTTGATCCCGACCTTAGTTGGACTATTATTGCATTGACCTCCTCGCCACTCAATAGTAGTGTGGGTTTGGACCCGATCAATTTTTGGCACCGTTGCCGGAGAGTTAAACGATCTTAGCTATGTATCTAAGTATTTGTGTGTTTTGTCTTTCTTTACTTCTGTTTTTCTAATTTTGTTTGTGAATTGCTTTTAGGTACTAAATGGCTCTTAATAACGAGGTCCTCAGAAATATATCATTGGGGGAGGTGGTAGATAGATGACGAGCAAGTGGATGAGGTCCATCTTGAGCCTCAAGTACAAAGGAGAGGCCGCCCGCCTCATGATAACATCCCAAACCCTCCCCCACTTCCTCCAAGAGTAGCACGCCGGGTGTTGCCCAACGAAGGCTATGTTAGTGCAATAATCCCGCCCCGGATTAGGACGGGCAACTTTCAAATAACCAATTTCATGCTTACACTGTTGGAATAGGGGGTTTCTTCACCGAAGCTCCACACCAAAATGCCTATAAGCATCTCATAGGTTTTGTTGATACATTTTGGGGGAGCAAACAGACGAATGTCTCCAAGGACGTATTGAGGTTAAGGCTATTCCCTTTTTCTCTACAGGGAAAAGCTTTGGATTGGCTAGAGAGGTTGCCCAACCATTCCATCTATACTTGGGATGAGTTGGCCGAGAAGTTCATCACAAAGTTCTTTTCTCCGGGGCATATGGCAACGCTAAGAGATGAGATTCTATCTTTTAAACAAGATTCATATGATTCGTTACATGAAATTTGGGAGAGGTACAGCAAAATGGTCAAAGAGTTCCCTAACAACGACATGACAGTGGCCATTATCCAACAAACCTTTTACAGGGGGATCAATACAACGAATTAGTGTGTGGTAAATCAACTTGCAAGGGGTTATCTAAAGCTTTTGAAATATTAGATAAGATGGAGGATACCTCTTCGGCATGGAAAAGTAGAGCCAATGTTCCTCAAGTGAGCCAAATATTATTCACCTACACAAGGAGTTACATGATCATGGACAAGCTATTGCGGAGTTGATAACCACAATGAACCAATTGGCTAAGGCTCAGCTTCAACAAGTTCAAGGGCCAAAATAAGTGAATGACATGGAAGAAGTAAACATGATGGTCAACAAGAGAAGGAAAGATTCTCCCCATGAGCAGTCCATACATAATAATTTTCCATAAATCTTTTTAAAAGATGACATGTAACAACATCTTCTACCAATAACTAAACACACTTGAATTTCACACAAGGGCACCTAATTGTTCCTTCAATACGAAAATCATCAAGTGTCCTTGCCTTAGCAATAAATCCAGCAACACCTTCTTTAAATTCATCCCTTAACCCCACACGATTAGCATGATTCCTATTATACATCCACCTACGATGCTCAAATTTCATCAACACAAACAAAAAAACTTGAAATTTATAAGATATTTTTAAGATTATTTGGTTTATTTAAAGTAACACTAGAAATTTTACATTTATCCCTATTCTATGTTATATAAGTCTCTCAAAATATAAATTAAATTTCAATAGCTTCTTATATATTCATAAAGTCCAAACATGGCCAGTAATTTGTCAAATCTATAAATTTCTTTTATTGTAGCAATTATTAAGCTTTAAATTTAATATTAGTCTATTTAATAAATTAGGAAGGGATAATAAGATTAACTTCTTAAACTTAAAACTAAGGCTTTAAATTATAACAACTTAGTATAATTCCAAATCATTCTTCTTTAACATTAACAAGTCCACATATACATAAACTCGGCAATTGTTAAAATCACATATAGATACAAACCTCAATTTTAAAAGTGAATTTAGTTTCAAGCTTAAATATTAATACATATATGGAAATTCTAAAAATAAATCTATGGCAAGTCTAAAAATTTATGAAAATTCTAAAATAGTTTCAAATTTAATTCAATTGGGGAACTAGAAAGTATCTAAAACCTCGAGGCAAGATTCCTAATGTAAATGAATTCCTAGTGTGATTTTAAAATTTGGAGCAGAAATATAAAAATGAAAGAAACTTCGATTCATTAGTCTACTATAACGTGGTCATGTTACATTGAACAGGACAGTAAGTACAATTGATTGTATTGCTTCATTTTGCAAGATATTGATTTCAGATCCAAATAGAGTGGCAGTTCAATCATTTTTTCCAAGATGATATTTTTACGGAATAATAATTACTCTCTTAGATCCCAAAATAAACTGAATGTGTTTCAAATATTTGATATCTTGGAAAAATCTATGTTTGATTCTTAATAACAAGAAGTGTGGACAGGGGGCAGGGTTGGGTAGAATGAAGGGGTGAGGGAGGGGGGAAGATATAAGGGATGTGTTTAACAAAAAGGAGGAATGGGGAAGAAGAGAGAAGAGAGTGACGTAACTTTTACAGCAAGCAACGACTGTTGAACGGCTGGGAGTCTGGGGGTCTCAATGAAGGAATAAGAGAGATGAAAGAAAGAAACGGGGGCGGGGATGGGGTTTTAAAAGAAGTTTGTGACTAATTTCGTCACAAAAATAGCGATTGTTTCAGTTGCAAATTTTTAAAAATAAGCTGACCAAATTTTATATAAGGTTGCGTCAAATTCGGTCGCAAATGGTGAAACAAAATAATATGACTTTTAGTTTCCGACCAAATCTGTCGACATTTTTTATCCCGAATTTTGTGCCAATCGTTGCAATTAATGTTGTCGGAAACATAGTCGAAAATTTTTAAAAACATATAACAAATATTATTTTTGAAATTTCCGACCGAATCAATCGGAAATTTCTGATTAATTTTTCCGGTCGGAATTTTCAGTTGAAAATCTTTTGTGCTTTTAGTAGTGTCGCCCCTATTTAACTTGTAATCAATTTTTAAGAATGACAGTGTCATGTCCCGAAATCTCACCACAAGCGTCGTGATGTAACTTAGTCTCTAGGACTAGGTAAGCCGATTACAATAACTATTCAAGCCATTTTTTTTAATCATAACTTAATACACGTTACTAAACTAAAAAGAGGAAATAGGCCTTCGCGGAAATAATTATAACAACCTCCCAAGACTTGTAATACAGAGTCATGAACTCTAACTCAATACATGAAATTATCTTAAGGATCGAAATACAATAGTGTTCGAATAATAACTGACAGTACAATAAAAATGAAAAGACTCCAAGGAACTATGACGACCAAGCAACTCTACCTCAAATCCTTGCGATCAATAAACTAACTCTGCTAGAGTCCGATATCTCCAATACCTGGCTCTGCACAAAAATGTGCAAAAGTGTAGTATGAGTACACCACGGTCTGTACCAATAAGTATCAAGACTATTCTCGGTGGAGTAGTGACGAGATATAGTCAAGACACTCACTAGCCAAATAACCCGTGCAATCTAGCAGTATAACGATAATAATGGAAAACAGGAAGCACTAATGGCAGCAAGAATCAACCAGTAATATAAACAGTAAAGCAACAAGAACACCATAAATATTGTTCAACCAAATAAAGAACACAAGGTCAACAAATTAATCAAGTCTTTCAAATGCAAGTTTTTCACAACAAAGTCACTCCGTGATATCTCATCTCATAGTCATAAAACACGGTTCTCAACCCACTATCAAAATCTCACAGAACCTCGTGCCCACATCTCAAATCAAAATCTCACGGACAACTCACGTGCTAATAATATCAATATGTGGATCCGCACGGATAACTCACGTGCATGGACAACTCACGCGCCAATAATATCAATATGTGGGTCCGCACGGACAACTCACGCTGCACGGATAACTCACGTGCCACTAATATCAATATGTGGATCCGCACGTAAAACTCACGTGCCAATAATATCAATATGTGAATCCGCACGTACTGCATGGATAACTCACGTGCCAATAATATAATATGTCCGGCATATTCACAGACTCACAATCTCAACATGAAACTGATAGTACTAGAGTATATGTACATAATCAATAACTGTTAAGTTTCGTACTCATGAGCTAGTATAAGTAATATGTTATAGTGTATGCATGTGCAAGTGTACTACTGCAACCCAAATCAACAAGAAATGTCGAGTACATCAAATAGCTCATGGAAACAACAAGTCAAGTTACTCAAAATGTGTAACAAACACAATGAACATACATTTCTTAAAAATAATTTCAATATCACAACCAAACCAGGCCTTCGGCTCAACAACACTGAGTACGATAATAACAAAATGACAATAATAGGAATGAAATAATTCAAGAAATACACCGAACTAAGGCAATTAATGTATCACAAAAGAAAACAAGAGATGTTATAATATGGAACAAAACAACCAAACACAAGTGCACCAAATCGAGAAATATCAACAAGGGAACTCCCGAGGTACCGCCTCGTAGTCCAAAATCATAAATAAATTCACAATCTTTCCTTATATCACCGCGGAGGCCTTCACATTTAGTTTTAAAAAATTATTTTTTCAGAAATATCATCCCGTGTTTTAGCCCATCTTATCACACTGCATGACTTCTAGTAGTTCCTACTAGCCACGTGTATCAAGACCACCTCATCTCACCGCATGCATTTCAACACCAAGACCTTATATCACCGCATGCGTATTAATATCATAACATATCACAAATTGTACCTCAACTGCCCAAATATTATAACTGGCCAAAGAAATCAACAATAACAGTATTCTTTGTAATAAGAAGCCCACAGCTCAACCACAATGTACACAAAGTCTCAGTAACAATAACATGAACTGAAAGGTAACTTAGCAAGAAATAACGTCTCCGTTCATCACAACCTCAAGCAAACAAATTAATGACGGTTTATAACTTAAATTATCTTTTAAATTAATTTAGTTAAAAATCAATTATAAAAGTGTTTCCACAAAAGGGCAACTTAACAATAAAAGTATTCACGAAATGGTCAAAGTGATAATAATTCCAAATAAGCATATAAGAGCACTCGGCAAGTAAAAAATATACATGTAGCTACAACTTCAAATAAGACATGTAATAGTGGATATGGCGAAATAAAGGTATACCAATGTGCCAATAATTTCCAATCAAATACATAAAAGATACCTTATATTTTAAATGTATAGAACTTTACACATATAAACCCGTGTACGTACTCGGCACCTCGCGTACACAACTTTCACATTACCCAAATTGCATCTACGACTCAGTGCCTAAGGGGTAATTATCTCATACAAGGTTAGGCAAGATACTTACTTGCTGAAGCTAATCTGATACTTTAAAATGGCCTTCGAAAGAGAAACGACCTCCGGACGGCTCAAATCTAGCCAAAATAATTTCATAACATCAATAAAATTCATCAAAAATAATTGCGGATAATAAAATGTCAACTTTTAATTTAAGACTAAAAAGTCAACCTGAAAGTCAACATGAGGCCCGCGTCTCAGAACCCGATAAAATTTTATAAAATCCGAGCACCATTCAACACAAGTCCAACCATGCCAAAATTACTCAAATCCGATCACAACCCGGCTTTAAATTCGCAAAATTTAGTCTAAGAAGTTTTCACAGTTTTCCCCCAAATTTCCAACTCAAAACACTAATTAAATGATGAAAATAACAATGGATTTGTGTGATATAGTCAAAATTGAGTTAGAATCACTTACCCCCATGAATTCTTTAAAAAACCACGAAACATCGCCACAAACCGAGCTCTCTTGGTCCAAAAATGAAAAATAAGATGAAACCCTCGTTTATATGGTACCATGTCTGGTCTCCCAAACTGCTGCTAGCACATTTTTTTGTGTGGTATGCACTTTCCAACTTCTGCGGTAGCGATAAAAAATGGTGCGGTCGCACTTCAGCAGCAACTGCACTATCAGGCTTCAGTAAATTGACCATAACTTTCGGTATAATGTCCAAATGTCTGGCTTCATACTCGAAAACCATTTTTCGCAACCTCCTATATTTGACTTGTGCTTCAGCAATGTCGTCTATGACTCTATTCCTCAAATTAACCCCTGGCTTGACATCTCCCGCTATGTCATCGACCAACCACGATGGGTAGAATTACGCACGGCCGGCATGATACCGATCTGGCTCAATGGTATCTTTCTCCACAATGATCTTTTGATGCCACATGTGCTGTGCCTCGAACATGAATGGAACGGCGTTCCCCTGGAAGTCTGCTTTGTACTGAACCATTTTGGAAACTCGTGGTATAACCTGCTTTCTCCCAGCTTGCCTCATAACCCTGTAGGACCATAAGGATAAATTCCCCTCAATCCGATTAGCACTAGGTGAGGAGCATCTTTCGACCTGATGATGAATTCGCTGCTAGGGAACCACTCGGACATCCAGTGTACCTTATCATCAGTCAAATTGCTAAAGAAATGTACCCAACTTACAGCGTTTCCCGGTTGTGCAAACCTGTCTGGGATAAAAGTCATTCTCTTCAGATGGTGATAGACTATGTGGTCATTCCATGGTCGTCGCGGAAGTTCTTGACGGTATTATCCTCTCTGAAGGTGTTCTAACAACCATACTTGCAGCAACGGATTGCAACCCTCGAAATGCATGTACCCCTTTTTGCAACGATCTAAGGTTCGGTGCATCTCAGCCAAAATCATAGGGATAATAGTATATGTTTTTCCCTCAATCCCCTCCATCAGTGTCTTAGTGACCATAGTTAGGCGAGTGTGTATCCTTTCTCCCTGTATTGGAAATACCAGCATCCCCAGGAAATAGACAATGAACACAAAAATCCGGCGATGAGTCCAACCCAAATAAGTGATGGCAAACTCATCATGATAAAGGCGATATGACTTGATGTGCCCATAACGCTCATAAAGAAAATTGAATGGTATGTAAGATTTCTTCATACATACTAACTCATCATTATTCCCGAAACCCATCATTTTCAAGAAACCTCGAGAAGTGCGGTTTTCCTGTACCAACAAACTAGGGCTATCCCATGGGAGCCCAGTGAAGCCTCTTATTTCTTCTAAAAGGGGATTCATTTCTATGTCGCCAAAACGGAAGACGACTCTCTTCTCATCCCAAAACATGGTGGCGGCCTCAATTAATGCATTGTTTGGCTGAATGTCTAACAAGGAGGGTAAATTTTCGACGACTCTTTTAACATGATTTTTGTCACTTGGCGAGAGATTCTCCCACCAATTCAGCAGCAAAGGTGGGATATTTTGAACCATGCCGAACCTGGGGAATCCGTGCATGATTTCGGCAAAACAAATAAAGTCAGCTCTTTCCCCCTCCGGATTTGGCTATTTACACGTTAATGATCAACATATTGGCATGTTTTCTCCAAATAATGCACAGATCGCGATCGTGTCCACTGGGTTTATGGAAATCCCGGCGGACTTTGGACAAGGCTTGCCTTAGCGGGTTATTACGCGGACAACGTTCTAACCATACTAGGTTTGGACATGATGCATGCACCGTTAAAATTAGAGTGGGTTTTCTAGAAGAATTTAGACGGGTACCCTCAAGCGGACAACTTGAAAGGGAAAGGCACGGAACCGTCGACTGCACTTGATCGGCTCTAACCCTGCACCACTATATAATGGCGAGAAGTGGTCGATGTAGCTTTTAACCTAAAGGTCGGGATCGATATCCACAGGGAGTTAAGATTGGTTGGGAGTTGGGCTTCTATCTAATCTGGCTATGTGTGTTGTCTTTACTTACACTTCTAACCATGAGTGGGTTTGATTCTATTCTAATTTGTCACGACCCCAAAACCCCCTGGACGTGATGGCACCTACCGTTGTACTAGGATAGCCAATTCACTACTTATAGTGTAAAGAAACCTTTCATTCAAATCATTACTAATTCGATATTTCATAAACAATTCTGTTTAAAACAATCGAAACAAACAAGGTTATACCAAACAATAAATATAGCCCCAAAACCCGGAGTCATCAGTCATGAGCAACTAAAAGGAAATACAAAATCGGGTATTGTCTCCTTAATACAAACAAGTCTGAGAATATAAATACTGAAGAAATGGGAAGGATAAAGGCAAGGCCGCAGACGCCGTGCATCTACCTCGCAATCTCCGAAATGCTCCAAAGAGGGAAAAATCAGCTCTCACTCTGCCCTGGCACCTGAATCTGCACACAAGGTGCAGGGAGTAACGTGAGTACGCCAACTTAGTAAGTAACGATTATAACTATAGGCTAAGTACAATGACGAGCATTTAATATCATAAAATTTCATAACATAAAACGACAATAGAAATAACAGAATCAAATCAGAAATTGTATTACGAATATCTCGTAAAAACTCCAGTTTCAATGAAATCTTGTTTAAAACATTTGTTCAACATTATCAATAGAGGCACAGTGTAAAAACAACAATTTCATAAAAATAAGCCCATCGGGCAAGGTATCACTCACAATATAGCCTCTCGGGCAAACCTCTCAGTCACTCGTGACTTAACTTTCACCAATCAGCACTCACGCTCAATAGGTACCATATAATAATCGATGCGTCGTGAAGCCTGATCCATAAACACATAGTCGACTGCACTCACTAGGGGTGCGCAGACTCTGGAGGGGCTCCTACAACCCAAGTGTTATATCGTTGCGACGTGAAGCCCGATCGAACATATCGCGCTACAGTGTGCAGCCATGTCCAACATATCACGCTACAGTGTGCAGCCTAATCCATATATATATATATATATATGAAATGCTTTAGCGTGCAGCCCGATCCATAACCATCCTCACAGTCCGGCCCTCGACCTCACTCAGTCATCATCCTCACAAGCCACTCGGGCATTTCAGTACAAGTAAAGGGGACTCAGCCCGAAATATCTTTCATATATTTAAAAATAAGGCGATGATCAAGATTTAACACTAAACATGTATAAATCATGACTAAGAATATATTTTCTATCCAAACAGTGTGAAGACATTAGTAAAATACCCTTGAGGGTCCAAACAGTTCAACACAAGGCCCCAAACATGATATTCGGCCCAAATTAACAGAATTATTTCTAAAACATATGAAAATCATATAAAATTTACTACATACGCAAATCTACAGTTTCCACGGGACGGACCAAGTCATAATCCCTTGTTGTGCACGCCCAAACACCCATCACCTAGCTTGTACGTCACCATATTTATCAAAATATTATGAAATTCCGGGGTTTCATACCCTTAGGTATAGATTTACAATCATTACTTATCACAAACCGGATGAAAATCTACCCCGCGATGCCATTGTCGCTCGACTCGGCCTCAAATCATCCCGAATCTATTCAAATCCAGATTCATATCATAAATATACGCTAAAGAAACAAAACCCAAGCGAAAATAATCAAATTACATCAAAAATCCCGAAATTGGCCAAACCTGACATCCAGGCCCACGTCTCGGAATCCGATAAAAATTGCAAAACACGAATCTTTATACTCTCACGAGTCCATACATACCAAATACATCAAAATCCGACGACAAATGGCCCCTCAAATTCTCACATTAAGCTCTCCAATTTCAAGCCTTTATCCCCCAAATTTCTTCCTTGATTTCCACCAATATCATGATTAAACAGTAGGAAAATAATCACAAACGCAAGAAATGAAGCCCAAGTAACTTACCTAGTTGATAACCTTCCATTCCTCTTAAACATCACTGTCCAAAGCTCCAAACTCGTCCAAAAATGGTGAAGAATGAGTGAAAATTCGCGAAGGCAACCTTTTATACTTTCTGCCTAGCGTATTCCGCATCTGCGGACAATTTCTCGCACCTGCGGTCCCAGGTGCGCACCTGCGCTCATCACTTAAATTCTAGCTTCTGCATCTGCGGCCCTCAACATGCACCTGGAGGCTCGCAGGTGCGACCAAACACCCGCACCTGCACGCCCAGGCCAGGTCTCCCTCTTCCACATCTGTGCATGGCCCACTGCACCTGCGATCATCGCACCTGCGGCTCACCATCTGCAGGTGCGGCCACGCCAGAAGACTTGCACCAGCAACAACTTTGCTGCATATTTGATACGCTCAAATTACACCTTAAAAGAATGTAAGCGATCGTTGTCAAATATAGTAACCC
>ML245070.1:0-21936 GCA_005239495.1 Nicotiana undulata
CGGGCCTAAAGCCCCCCAAGCCCGGGCCCCCCACGGGCCGGCCCGCTTAGCCCGCAAGCCCGCGGGCCCGGGTCAGGCCCGGCCCACCTGCCACCCTTATTCCAAGGCTCGTCATCGATTATCCGCATAAGACTTCTGACGGCCTTGAGCTACTAATAGCCTTTCCTGTATAAGCTTAATTTTCTCGATTGCCTGCTGTACCAACTCTGGTCCTACTAACGTAGCTTTCCCAACATTGAACCACCCTATAGGCGACCTACACTTTCATTCGTAAAGAGCTTCATTTGGAGCAATCTGAATACTTGAATGATAGCTATTATTGTACGCGAACTCGATAAGCGGCAGATAATCATCCCAGCTACCCTTGAAGTCTATTACACAAGCCCTTAACACATCTTCAAGTTTCTGAATAGTGCGCTCAGCCTGATCGTCTGTTTGGGGATGAAATATTGTGCTAAGACTTACCTGAGTCCCCAATCCTTTTTGGAAGGACCTCCAGAAGTTAGCTGTAAATTGAGCTCCTCTATCCGAGATGATAGATACAGGGACACCATGCAGTCGTACTATTTTCTTAATATAAAGCCTTGAATCCTCTGAGGAATATGTAGTTCTAACGGGTAGGAAATGGGCTGACTTTGTAAGCCTTCTATCCGAAGTATGGACTATTCACAATCTTCTGCATTTGAGTATCTAATACGTTGTTCATCTTTACCTTACTTATCTTAAAATATCGCCTCACATCTTTTATCTTCTTTTTTTCATAACTTCCCTTCCACATAGGTATAATTCACATTCACAACTTAAAGCGCTATTATAATATTTTCATCTCTGGTGCCTATACAATCCGGTGCGAGCTCTATACCAAATTCTTATGAGGCTGTTTTTTTTTCTTTTTTTTTAACTGGCTTTATCGTAGAGCCATTACAAAATATGGTTGTTGTACTATCTCTCGTGCACCTCTGATATTAAGAGTCATTCTGCAATGTTCTCAATCACGATGTCCATAATTTTCTGGGTGGAATAATCAGATTCGTGACTTACTTTGTTGATGTAACTCCTTAGTTTCCTCCTCCTTTTGATCAGCCTTTATGTAGGTTAGGTTATCTCCTGATCTGTGGTTCATGGTGTTAGTTATTCTGTTTAGCCTTTCATGCGCGCTGAGGAATATGCATGATAAAATCCTTTACCAATTTAATCCTTCGTCTATGACCTGGGCTCAATTTGTTTCTTTTAACGTATACCAGAATCTTCTACGGCTGTATATGCTGCATGTATAAAACTCCGAACCCTTAAGTGCGTTCATAACGTAACCAGCTCTGGATCATTGATCGAATAATTTCTTTCGTTCCATATTAACTTTCTTTCAACGTAATCTATTACTTTTCCTGGTCTTTCTGCCCCTTTGTTGCGCCCATACTTAGCTCATCTTAGTGCCCACACATGCCAGAGTTTTGGTGCAACTCATATGATCTCGAATCTTACTTTTAATTTTTTCTTCCCATTCATTAGCCACCGTAGGTGCCACTTTCCTTTGGAGTGCTTCCAATGTTGTTGCGAGACTGTTGTTACACGACTATTTCCTCTTTAGGTCATTGTGCTTAGGTTGAAGCTTCTTCCTTATTTCCCCATCTAGTCTTTCGTTGTAGTACTTAGGGAGAACCCTTCACTCTCGTAAATCTGTGAGCTTATTACTGACATTTTGATGTCCTTCCTTGCCTATAATCACCTGTAGTTGCTTACCTCCATGCCCTTGTGCTTGTAGGGTTACTCCTAAACTAATATTTTGACTGCCTTCCTAGTGGCACTTTCTTTTACCCCCGCAATACTCATACTACACCTTTAACTAACCTGACTCCTATTTGAATATATCTCAAGTATTATAATGACATTACTGCGGGGCTAAATTCTCCATGTTGGGGGTTTACTATATTTATCTTGCATGATTTGCTTATTTGTCTGTAACCTCTTCTCTAGTCATGACTAGGCTTTTTCTGAATCAACTACTAACTACTCGTCGGCCCATTCTCATATCCTTATTTCTTGTAATCTTTCTTGGGTTATTTCCTTGTCTTAACTTACCTCACGTACTGGATCCTTATCTATCAATAACATCCCAGGCATGACCCTTACTTCCTTTTCTTGTTGTCGTGCTTATATAACGTTTTGGAATCATAGCGTATTTGTAACATTTGGATAAGTGAAATCTCATCCCTTTGTCACTTTTATCTCATTCTTCCTTTATCATTCCATATTCCCCCCTTTTGGGGAGTACTAAGACTTGGAGCTATGACGACCTACCTATAGATGTATTTCCTCTTCATCATTGGCGTCCTTTCACATCATCAATGAACCTTACTGGCCTTGCAGTAATCCTTCTATACCAAGGATAAAAAACAATTCCTCACTCGCGATGGTGACACTTAGTGTAACTGGCACATACAGTACCTAAAGCTTAACTTTGCTCATATTGCTTACTTCAGGGAAGCGTCTCCCTGAATGGCCATTTTTTGAATTCATCATGGATTTTCTTGTATTGTCCATTCTATTATTGCCGTAATGCAATCTGAATTTCTCATGATGCTGACTATTGTCAAATCACTCAGTTCCCAGTTCATGTTTAGTTTATCTTGTTCACCAGCCCATATTGATTTCTATTACTCTAGGGTCTAACTTTCCCTTTTGTTAATCACGTTAAAGTTGCGAACTTATTTCTCGAAATGAGGATGTGACTGTATGGCCTATACTCTTTTGTTGTCTTAAGGCCCATCACCCATCACCCCTCGTCTCTTTCTTCATTTGACTATAGATTCTGTAATACTATCATCTTTTTGACCTACCGTTGCCATATATGTATCACATCTTACTCTTAATTCTTCATTAGCTCTCTTCTTATTTCCTGCTAACATTTGTTTGTGTATCACTTTATTCTGAAAGTTCAACAAGATATTCTTTCGCTTTTATCTCTCCTTACTTCATTCATCGGCTCTTCTGGTTTCTCTACCTCCTCGCTCTACTAGGGACGAGAGTCACACTAAGGTAATATTTACCCTTTCCAGGATTTCAGGGCCTATCTTCAGATTTTTTTTATTATGCTAGTATTCACATCTAATTGAAATATTCTAGACTGCACCACCTGGGTGTCTCACAAGGAGATCCATTAGCACCTTTGTAATATCCTTTGGAAATGTCAACTAATGCAAACCATCCATTCATCATTTTTGGTTATCCTAACCCCAGTCGGATCCTGATATTCGTCCTTTTCTTATACTACTTTGTTAGCTCCCATAGGGCATAACTTAGATCGGTATGGCAAATTTTACATACCTCTGTTACTGTTAAAGGTAACTCAAAATGCTTATATCTCTCTTCCTGGATGGAAAATAAGGATAATCTTTATTAGCTGGGTACCTCGTACCCTTCTTCACCTTGCTTCTTTTTCTTGATGCAACTTGTGTCTAAATTTCGATTCCGTTATTCCTTTTTACCGTAAGAGTGGATAAGTATTCTTTCCTAAAAGCTCCTTATCAAGAACCGTACTCATTTTAGTACACGTATGATCTTTTGAAGACCTCTCATTTACTCTTCATAAGCAAGATGCAAAATCGAGTTCCTCTAACTCAAAACTTCAACAATTATATCTCTTATCGATCATCTTTCTGAATGTAGGCATTGTCTTATTACGAATAGAAGTTCGGGATTTGAATTCTTATAAGTTAGCTCTACCACACGATCTAGAGTAAGAAGAAAGAGTGACAGTCCTAAATGCCCTGTAGCCTCTTGCTTATAAGTGTGGTGCACGACGCACCCATAAACAAGACTCTACTAGACACGGTTTGTGGACTCCCTGGGATACGACCTGCTCTGATACCAAGTTTGTCACATCCCAAACTAGGGGAGGCACGACTAGCACTCGATATTGTATTCGATCGAGTTAGCCACTAAACATACTAGCTAACTAAACTGCGGGCCCAACAGATCGGGCAACACAACATCTGAAATACTAAGCCTGGACCTTTAAGGTCATGACCTGAATAACAATAAGACATATAAACAAAGGTAGACAAGCCAAAATAATAAAGTATTATCTGGCCAACGAGGCCACGGCTGAAGACATACATGCCTACACACATATATATACATGCCAAGCCTATGGGCTGGAGACTGAAAGCTGCAAAAAGAAACCCAGAATACTATGTCCACAATAGCCTCTAAGAGTGTCATAAGCACTGTCGGACCAAGGCCCCGACTATACCCAAAATGTACAACAAAAGTAACCATCCTATGAAAACTCCAGGAAGAGGTGGAGCTTACCAACTCACAACTGAACCCCGAAATCCTAGCGGAGGGGTCGATCAGAGTCCCTACCTGGACCTGAACGCACAAAACAAAAATGTAGTGTCCCCTGGCAATGGGACATCAGTACGAATAAAAATGTACTGGTATGTAAGGCAGAAAGTAGAATCATACATAGCTGATGTAAAAAGGGTAATAGAGATACCACCTGACACTGAAACTCTGATTGCCTCCATGGCCGATATCCGAACTCATAGTAATCAAATATGCATGGTATGCTCGTGTAATCATATGTCGTGAATACATATATATANCCGGTAGCTAACCGGTATCATATTGCCAACCTGTGGCTATCTGTACAATATATATAGTCTTTCGGGAAAATAGACCCCTTACCTCTGATTATAGCTCGAAGTCCATGCATAATATGCCATGTATGATATGAACTTTGAATGCACATAATAGGCCATAACAAGAACTTAGCCAATCTTGGCTCATTGACACTCTTATTCTCATAATCTCATAATCACCTTCGTATCACATACAAATGTCTCGTGGAACCTCATATGTTTTTTGAATAAGCTTGAAAACTTAACTCGACTTTTAGAAAGATAACTTAACTCTGAAGATGTTCATAAAAAGCTTAAGGTGCTTCACTTAGTCCTTATACCTGATTTCTTGATAATTAGTAAAAGCAAGTATTTCAAAAATCAAGTGTTTTAGTAGTTTAAACATAAAAATTATATTTGAGATTTTTGGAAATCGACGTATCACTTTAGAGATTTTAAAATACACTTTAACAAGGAAGAATGACTGATCGCAAATACTAAATGCCTTTATTTTTAAGTCACACAACCCAAAGACGAATAAGAATTCATATACATGGACATATAGTTAAGAAAGCCGAAAAAATGACATATATAGATGTCGAATACCCTATTTAACCGAACAAGTAGAATATCAACCTAATAGCATCATGAAAATACTTCAGTTACGATCCCAATGCCTTTCACAGAAGGTCTTTCTAGCAATAGAATAGTAAAATATTACCTTTGGCGTCTTAGAAATTTTCCAGAATTCATGCTAAAAAGAAGAACGGAGCTTAGCCTTAACATACCTGCAGTACGTGCCATCTCTGCCAGAAAAGTTTGCCTTCCCAAGATTATGGGAATCTCTTCATCCACACGACAGTCTAATATCACAAAATCAGCAGGGAACACAAACTTCCCCACTTGAACCAACACATCATCGAGAATACCCGACGGTCTCTTCACCGTCCTATCAGCTAGTTGCAGCAGCATGGAAATAGGCCTGGCTCTACCAATACCCAGTCTCTTATAAATGGCCAAGGGCATTAAATTAATGCTGGCCCCCAAATCACACAGATCTTTGGCGAAAGCAAAATTGCCAATAGTGCAGAGAATTGTAAAACTCCCTGGGTCATGCAACTTTTCTGCAATAGGACGTGTCACCACAACACTGCAAGTCTGAGTAAGGGTCACAGTAGCCAAGTCTTGGAAATCAAACTTTCGGGACATCAAGTCCTTCATCATCTTAGCATATCCAGGCATTTCTTTCAGAGCATCTATCAATGGAATGTTTACCTTTATCTGCTTCAGCATATCCAAGAACTTTTTATACTGCTCATCTTTTTGGTATTTTGCCAGCCTTTAAGGGAATGGCGCTGGAGGTCTCTTCTTTCCCGTGATCTGGGCTTTCTCCTTCTCGACTACCACCTTTATTACTGGCTCTGGGGTTACTTCCAATTCTTTCTCAGCCTCACTCTGCCCACTGGGTTCTCCGTCAGTAGTTTGTACTGTTACTTTGGTCAAGGTTGTAGACTCATCAAGTTCAATTGGCACTGGAACTAGTGTCTCTGTCTGCCTGATTTCACAAGCCAAACTCCTGTTCCAAGTCTAAGTCCCTGCCATTTCGGAGACTCACTGCCATCAGCTGCTTCGGGCCCTGGTCCTTAGGATTCAGCTGAGTGTCAGCAGGTAAAGTTCCAAGAGGACGATTGTTCACTGCCATTGAAATTTGGCCCAACTGCACCTCAATATTTTTGATAGCCGAGTCATGTGCATCTACTCTTTCACTGATTTTGGCAGTTAACCCAATCACTTATTGCATCATTGCTTCAAGCCTGGAAAACCCATCTTCTTGCCTCCCCCATGTTGTTGTTGAGGGGGATGATATGCCTGCTGCTGAATTTGATTATTGTATCCATGAGGCCTTTGGTACGGTGCCACATTACCATGAGGTATCATGGCACCCATGTTTCCATTGTTCTGCTGCTGATGAGGTGGTCTATACGGTTGAACTTGCTGACCCCAGTTCTGTCCCCCTTGTCTTTGGCCTCCATAATTTGACACATAATTCATGTTTTCCGGGTGAGCAGGGTGATCACAATCTGTATTCCACTTATTACCAATTGGCTGACTAATGCATGAAGTGCATAAGCCCCCATTGGTAGTATCCACGATATGAACCTGCTGCTTCATCCATGATTCCTCCCCCTTCTTTGTCAGAATACTCATTTGTGTCATCAGAGTAGCCATGTTCTCAGCCATAGTGTTGGACGGATCTGATGACACTGAGTGAACAACTGGGGTAATAGGAGCACCCCTGGTTGTCCATCCTGAGTTTTGTTCCATTGTATCGAGTAAAATCTGGCTCTCTCTCCATGTCTTACTAAGGAATGCTCCACCAGCTGAAGCATCGACATTGGATTTCACACCATCATCCAGACCCATATAGAATTGTTGTCCCAACATCTGCTCAGGAATACCATGATGAGGACAGTTAACCATCATCCCTTTAAATCGTTCCCATGTCTCCTGCAATGTCTCCATGGGCTTCTATCTGAAGCTTATGATGTCATCAATCTGCTGTGTTGTCTTGTTTGGTGGATGAAATTTACTCAAAAATTGCTTGACCAACTCCTCCCATGTTGTAATAGAGTTAATAGGGAGGGAATTGAGCCAAGTCTGGGCAACACCTGTTACCGAGAACGGAAACAATAACAGTCTTAATGCTTCTAGGGTAACATTTGACTGCCTCTGGTCTTGCAGATGGACAGAAAGTTCTTTAACTGCTGTTGAGGATCCTCGACGTACGACCCCGAAAATAGCCCCTTATTCTGCAACAAGTGCAGCATGTTGTTTGTAATCTGGAAAGATTCTTCTTCAATCTGAGGGACCAAAATCGCGGTCGCCAAGTTGTCAGCTATGGGTTGTGCCCAGTCGTATAATGGCGCCTCAGGTACAATGGGTATCTGAGGCGCTACAATTCTTACAGCAGGGTCGACCACACCATCGCCGACATCCCCAACATTCAGGTTGTTTCTGTTATTCAAATCTGCCATGTCTGGTTCTATGTGTTCAATGTTTGATTGATGTTTGCTTCTCCTGTTGGCCTTGTTCAAGGCCCTGAAAACTTTTTCGGGATCTGACAATGCTTCAAATACGTCACCAACTCTCGAAGAGTTTCTAGGAATGCACCTGTACCACCGGTTTAGCAAACGTTAGAAATTCAATATATATGTGAAATCAAAGAAACTTGACTATACTTAAGAATTTTCGTAGTTTTCTTCAACTACACTTGATAATACCATTAATTCCCCGGCAACGGCGCCAAAATTTGATCACGCTCAACTGTGTCTATTAAAAGACTAAGCGGGCGTTGCAAATATAATTCGGGGTATTATGCCCAGAGTCGAATCCCACAGAGAATTAACGTATCAATTGTTGTCTTTAGAGTACTAGATTCTTAATAGTCAAATTTCTCAAACTTTCTAATTATCACTTTGCTTTGTTTGTACTACTACAGTTGAACAAAATTAATAATAAAGCTTTAACTAACAATACTATTTAAACAATGATGATAAAGGTCTAAGGTTATGGTTTCCCCCGTTGTTGATTTCCATTATTGTATATTTCCTATAGTTTTGACTTAGTTATCTCTATCAATCATGAGCACTCTTGTTACCGTAAATCTCTCTTGAGCATTTACGACAATTTACTAGACGCACTCTCTCGAGCTACGCTAGCTGCTTTTAATATAGTTCACTTTAGATTGCACCCGAGGTATCGTTATCTCTAATCCAACCTCTAAACCCTCGGTTATGACTCTCGTCTATACTTCGGGAGTGGTGTTATTCAAACAACTACCTAAATATGCACTCTCTCAAGTAGTGTCACGACCCGAAATCCCACCCTTCAGGCCGTGACTGCGTCTAACGTTGAACCCGCTAGACAAGTCAACGTGTATAGTTAATCTAACAATGAGATACCATCTTAACAGAAATAACAAAACACCTTACAGTTTTTAACAACGGAAATGGAATAATAATTTCTGAGAAACCTGAAGTGCTGACTGGAAAGGTCGGGGAGGATGA
Source organism: Nicotiana undulata (assembly GCA_005239495.1). Lineage (NCBI taxonomy): Eukaryota > Viridiplantae > Streptophyta > Magnoliopsida > Solanales > Solanaceae > Nicotiana > Nicotiana undulata. The sequence continues at coordinate 8,690 of ML245070.1, forward strand.
CCTCTGCCGACAGAATCCTTGCCTCCAGTTGAGGCTCCACTGAATCTACCAAAATGACGGGGCCTCTTGTCATCCCCCTGACCTCCACCCTGGGATAGAATCATCTCAATCCTCCTGGCCACATCGGCCGCAACTTGAAAGGAAATGTTTGTACCTGACTCTCTATCCATCTGGAGTCTGATAGGCTGGGCCAATCCCTCAATAAATCTCTGAACCCTCTCCCGATCAGTGGGGACTATCATCAATGCGTGCCTGGCTAAGGTGATGAATCTGGTCTCATACTGGGCAAGTGTCATAGAACCCTGCTGGAGGCACTCGAATTGCCTCCGGAGATCCTCTCTCTGAGTAATGGGAAGGAACTTCCCCAAGAATACCTCTGTGAACTGAGCCCAAGTCAAAGGTGCTGACCCAACTGGTCTAGCTAAGCAATAGTCTCTCCACCAAGTCTTGGCTGTGCCAGATAACCGAAAAGTAGCAAAGTCAACTCCATTGGACTCCACTATGCCCATGTTCCGAAGAACCTCATGACAGGTGTCCAAATAATCCTGTGGATCCTCTGACGATGTACCAGTAAAAGTGGCAGTGAATAACTTGGTGAACCGATCTAGTCTCCATAGAGCATCTGCTGACATAGCTGCACCCTCGGCTGCCAGTGCCACAATACCCGGCTGAACTACTCCAGTTGTCTGAGGTGCTGGAGTCTGAAACTGAGTGCCAACCTACTATGGGGTATGAATAATAGGATTCTGGGTCCCTCCCCAAGCCTGAGATCCAGCTGGTGCAGTAGGAAGAAGACCGGCCTGTGCTACACTCTCCATGAGTCCTACCAGACGAACAAGAGCGTCTTGAAGCACTGGGGTAGCTATGAACCCCTCTCTGCACTGGTCCAACTGGGACTGCCGGAACTAGGACCTCCTCTTCAGAATCGACCTGAGGGTCCTCCACTAGGGCTGCTGCTCTAGGCTGAGCCCGGCCCCAGCCTCGGCCTCTAGCACGACCTTGTCCTCGACCTCGACCTCGACCCCTCGTAGGAGCTGTAGCAAGAGTGTCGGGCTGCTGAGCGGAACCAAGGGAAGCACGCGTCCTCGCCATCTGCGAGAGAGTAGAATAGGAACTCAATCAGTACTCAGAATTCATATCGCACGACAGAGATGAAGAAATGTGGAGTTATCCTAACTTTGTAGCCTTTGGGGGATAAGTACAGACGTCTCCGTACCGATCCCTCAGACTCTACCAAGTTTGTCCGTGAGTTGTAAGACCTAAGCAACCTAGAGCTCTGATAACAACTTGTCATGACCCGAAATCCCACCCTCTAGGCCGTGACTGCGTCTAACGTTGAACCCGCTAGACAAGCCAACGTGTACAGTTAATCTAACAATGAAATACCATCTTAACAGAAATAACAAAACACCTTACAGTTTTTAACAGCGGAAATGGAATAATAATTTCAAAATACTACGTGAAATAGTAAATACAGAATGTCGCATAAGCCCAAAACGGGGATGCCACAACTCACGAACTCTCTATAGAGTGCTAAATACAAGTCTGAAAGGCAAATACATCATTGTCTTTGAACTAGAGAAAAATGTAAGACAATAAGAGACCCAAAGGGTAGAAGAGACACCAAGGCCCAGGAACGCCAGCGGGTATACTTTGAAGCTCAGGGTGGACTGAAGGTGATTCCCTCAACGCTGTCCACTGGGTCCAGGTGCGGGATCTGCACAACGTTAAGAAGTGCAGTGTAGCATCAGTACAACCGACCCCATGTACTGAGTAAGTACCGAGCCTAACCTCGGCCGAAGTAGTGACGAGGCTAGACATAGCAACAATGTTAACCTGTCCTATTCTACAACTTAAAGCAAGGAAAAAAAAACAAGGCAAGAGATAAACGGACAAGTATGGGGATACGAGAGCAGTTAAAGGGGAACAATTGCGATAGAGCAGTTAAATGAGTACGAAGAGCAGACAAGAAAAGGCAATTTAACAAATGAATGATAAAGAAACCAATGTAAATGCCAGAGATGTAAATAATGGCACGGCATCACCCTTCGTGCTTTTACTCTCTTCCTCACTATGCGAAGTATTATGTATGTCAATGTGATCAATGTAAATCATGGAACGACATCACCCTTCGTGCTTTACACTCTTCCTCACTATGCAATGAATGGTATGATCAATGTATGTTATGGCACGGCATCACCCTTCGTGCTTTTACTCTCTTCCTCACTATGCGAAGTATTATGTATGTCAATGTGATCAATGTAAATCATGGAACGACATCACCCTTCGTGCTTTACACTCTTCCTCACTATGCAATGAATGGTATGATCAATGTATGTTATGGCACGGCATCACCCTTCGTGCTTTACACTCTTCCTCACCAAGAAATGACAAATATCAATGGTAAGGGATGCAACATAGTGGAAATATAGTTCAAAATTATCCGGCAAGGGGAAAGCATCAATCAATATCACAACAATTGCCCGGCAAGGGTCTCAACTATAACCAATCTCTTCAATATATATATATATATATNAGAGACAAATTCATATTAATTATGACGAACATGGAAGTAATAATAAGATTTTCATCAAAATAGACTCACGGGCATGCTTGACACACAATGCATAGGTACTCGTCACTTCACTTATGCATTGGACATGATAAACACTTAGCACATAGCATACAATACCTATTTCCTCACAAAAGCTAGGCAAGACACTTACCTCGGGTCCGAAATATAGCAATCAACCCTCTAACACCGCCTTCCCTTTAGAATTCAACTCTGAAATGGTATTATCTAGTCATAATTAACTCAAGTATATCAATAATGACTCAATAAATCAATTCCATAGCCTAATTACCCATTTCCAAGCATTCTTCCAAATATACCAAAATTCGACCCCGGGCCCGCTTGGTCTAAACACGAGGCTCGGACCAAAACCCGATCACCCATACCCCCACGAGTTAGAATATATAATTTATTTTGAAATCCGACCCCAAATTGAGGTTGAATTACCCAAAATTCCCTAAAACCTAACTCTACCCAAAACCCTAATTTCTACTTTGATTTTTAGGATTTTAGGCCAAGATTCTAGTGATTAGGGAAAGGAAATAAAAGAATTAGTGTTAGGATCACTTACCTAAGTGGCTATGGAGGAATGATGGCTTGGAACTCAGCTATGGGGCTTGGAGAAGAAGAAGAAGGTGAAAATTTATGAAATCCCGTGTAATATTCTGTTTTTAAGACTTAAAAATAACTTGGCGATTTTGTTCTCTGCGATCGCGGAAGAGGGGCTGCGATCGCAGAGCTTGAAGTTTTGCTACTATGCGATCGCGGAACAAGAGGGTGCGATCGCGGAAGGGAACGGGCCAGGCGTCTGCGATCGCAGATGAAACTACGCGATCGCAGAGAGATACTACCCAGCCCCCACCTGACTCCACTGACACACTATGCGATCGCGGAGGACGATATGCGATCGCATAGTGCAACCCAGCTACCCCTTCACCTAAGCCTATGCGATCGCGAATAAATGGTTGCGATCGCAGTGAAGGAAATACCTGACACCAAAAACTGAGATAAAACACCAAAATTTTGACTCATTTACACCCCGTTAGCTACCCGAAACTCACTCGAGCCCTCGGGACTCAAAACCAAAAACACACCCGACTCTCAAATCATCCTACATACTAAGTCAAGATTTTAAATCACCAAAATATCATCAAAATCAATGAATTAAACCTCAAAACTCATAGAAATTCCTTAAAACCTCATAAAGCTTAATTATTCCGATTTTGATCCGAAACACGTCATTCCAAGTTCGTTTTACACCAAATTTCACAGATAAGTCACACAACATATATTAAACCTGTTCCGGGCTCCGGAACCATAATACAAGCCCGGTAACACGGTTTTCACATCAATTATCATTTTCAAAAGCCTTTATTATTTTCAAAAAATAATTTTCTTTAAAAATTCATTTCTCAGGCATACGCCTGAGTCCTATATTTTCGTATGGACCCTCCGGGACCGTCAAATCACGGGTCCGGATCCGTTTACCAAAAATATTGACCAAAGTCAACTCTATTCCATTAATTATTATAAAAATTCCATTTTCATCAAGTTTTCACATTAAAGCTTCCCGGCAAGATGCCCGGGTTGCGCACGCATATCGATGTGAGATTAACGGAGGCTTTCGGGATCTCGGAACACAGATTTAGCCAAATATACACAGGACGACCTTTTGGGTCATCACAAGTAGATACATACTAAATAGGAACAGCTAATTGAGGGCCCTTCAATCAACTACAACAAGAACATAGTTGAACAAATAGAGATTAGCAACCAAACCAAAACTATATTAATATATCAACAAGTTCATCCCCAACGGGTTCCACCAACAACCTTATAATAGAGAAATAAGCTACTAATGCTCAAGAATAACAAAAACCCAAAATAATTCATAATACTCCAAAATAATGATGAAACGAAGAAGAAAATAAAACTCTAATTGTTGATTGTCTTCTCACAATGAGTTTACCTCCTACTTGGGCCTAAAAATAGATATATCTCCCTCTTGGGCGGATTTACAATGTTTATGTAGGGTTTTGGCAAATAAATCTCGTATTTTGCACTTAAGTCCTTCAAGTTCCAGATTTTCCAACATTCGCCCGCGGTCGCGGCAGGAACACGGCGCGGCCGCGGTCGGCTTCAGTGATTTATTTAACTGCTGACTTCCACCGCGGTCCATCCGCAATCGACCGCGGCCGCGACGAACCTTGCTTCAGCCAAATTCTACTCTGCACCTATTGATGTGATGATAATTCATCAGCTTTTTTCCAAAGAAGAAGGGCCCTGTTCCTATGGGTTCACGTGCTAAGGCTCCACTAAAAAATGCTCTTTTTCAAGAGAGAGTTTTAAGGCGCATTAATCACGTTTTCTTGTGCAATTCAACGGGCTCTCTTTGATTGGCCTCAAACTTCCTTAATTGACTCCAAATTGCTCCAAAGTTCTCTTCTGGTAGAATATATCCTGCAAAGCACGAAAAACACTAATCAGAGTATTTTGTTATCAATATTTACATTAAAAACATTATAAAGTGTGGTTCATTAGGGGCGAAACTATAGTCTAATTCACCTATTATCAATTATTCTCAAATATCCAATCTATATTTGATAGATTTCAACTTGAAGCAAGAAAATGAGTAAGTTTAGGGTCTAATACATTATTCTGTATATAATTAATAAATATATATCAATTTATTATTAAATTAAAACTTCAATACGGTGAAAAAGAAATTGCAGGCAGTAACTTTTAGCAAATTAAAGGGGAAATACACAAGTTCTTGCATTATTGGAAATATCACATAAAATACAACCATGATCAGAACATAACTTTATATATAAGAAGTAATGCAAGTTTTCTAAAACAAATCAATATTATTTGTAGTCCATTTTTTTCCCTCTAATACACTTATACAAATAAGGTGATTCCGCTCAGGACCAATCACGGTGTTTTTTGTAAATAGTCTTACCAATATATGGATCTTCAAAACCTATATAGATACCATCATCCTTCACATTATATATGCATCTTTTAGTACCTCTTGGAATAAAATTAACTTCATCTGCTACGCAATAATCTGAAATGTTAAATACGTCGAATACAGTACTTTTATTACCCCACCAAAAGTGACAAAAGTATAAAGTATTAGATATAGCGCAAAACTCCCACTTGAAATCTGTTCTCAGGGCTGGATAATTGTACCCAAGGTCATCGTTTCCAGATGCACAATGAAGTTCTAGTTGAGGAGTATTTTGAGGAAGATTATTGAGAATGTGCACCTGGCGAGCTATGTGAACAAAATCGCAATGATAACCTCCCTGAATGTTGTAGGGCATGATGATAAATAACAAGAAAATAATCTTCACTAAGGAGTGAACCATGTTTAGAAAACAATTAGGATATATTCTTCTGAGATTATGAAATTCCTTTAGTTTGCTTCCTCCAAGTGTTTTTGATGGTGTATATATAGGAAAAAAACAATCAGAAGGAAAAAAAATAATATTTTTGTCATAATTAATCTTATTACCCCAAAAGATTTGGTCAAAGTTAATTACAAATCTGAATGGGATATATCCTTATAGAATATTTGTTAATGAGCCATAGATGTTTTACCAAATATTTTGTGCATAAGATGAAAACAAAATCAACCAGATTAAGCAAAACATTTATTAATTTAATTGAAGTGGAAAGTTGTTTAACATATTACTCTTTATCACTCTTATTTTAGGATCGAACTTCAGAAAATGAGATGCTCATGATCGGATAGGAAAGCTATTTAACACATTACACTTTATACCTCTTATAAAGAAAATTAGTTATTGAGATAATGGGATAAAAAATCAGTGGGGAGAATTTTTGTCCAAATTGGAACTCATCTCAGCGAAAAAAATGACCGTTTAAAAGATTTTATCGAAGAGTTGATGATAGGCTATAATTATGTATTTTAGTCGCTTATTACATTTTAGTTTACTGTACTTTAATTGAGTTTGAGCTTTAATCGCTAGTGTTTTGCACTAACTGTATGTTTTATGCCTTGTAGGAGTGATTCCGAGCTATATAGAAGTTATGAAATGAATTTAAGTGATTTGGAGCTTTGAAGTCTGAGTAAAAGCTCAAGGAATTAAGCCGGGATCGTGTTCGGGGGTCAAATGTGATAGTTAAGAACAAACGAAGACTCGATGAGGCATATTACGCACTGTCTAGTAAAAGGGATATAACTTTTTACTACAAACTCTATTTGGGCTATATAATATATAGATGGAAAGCTAACTCAAAGGGATACAACTTTCATGTTTTACGAGTTACCAAATTCGAAAGGTAACACTGTGAAAAACGCAGTCGAAATTGAGACAACGGATCTGACGTGGACTGGGGCAGAATACTTGTCGATGTGCGCTAGTCCAGACCTGGAAAATCATCATTTTTTGCGTAGGAGAAGGTATAATTGTTTGGGTCCGACCCTACTTGGTATATATACATGGGAGAACGTTTTTTCTAGCGGATTGGACATATTTTTGACACAAATTCGACCTAAGGAGGCAGAGACACAATAGGAGTAAGGCGGGAAATTCTTCTATGAGTTTTTCCTTCTTCTTCCTATTTTTCATTGTTGGTTATGACTTTTAGTATTGTAATTTTACATACTTTTATGAATAGCATTTGTTATCTAGGGTTTTGATGGAACCTTTTGTAGGATAAATTCTTGTTATATTTTTATATAATTGAGCCGTAGTATTTTCTCTATTTGTTCAACTATATTATTCTTGTGGTTGGTTGAAGAGCTCTCAATTAGCTGTGCCTATTTAGTGTGTATCTGCTCGAGAGAGAGTGCATATTTATATTGTTGTTGAACAACATCACTCCCAAAGTATAGGAGAGATCCATAACCGAGGGTTTAAAGGTTGGGTTAGAGATAACGATACCTTGGGTGCAATCTAAAGTGAGCTATATTAAACGCAGCTAGCGTAGCTCGAGAGAGTGCGTCTAGTAAATTGTCGTAAATGCTCGAGAGATATTTACGGTAACAAGAGTGCTCATGATTGATAGAGAATACTTAGGCGAAATTATAGAAGACCTAGCGGGAAGGATTCCGACAATGTGGGAAATCATAACTCTAGACCTCCTTAGTTCTGTCTTAAATTTCATCCTTGTTAGTTTATAATTTTAATACTTTATAAAAGTTGTTAGTTAATTATTTAGAAATAAATATTTATAATCTCTATAATTAAAAAATTGTTTGGACTTGTGTTTCTTAGCAATGTTGAACAATTATAGCGAAACATTCGTTCTCTGTGGGATTCGACTCTAGACTTGTAAATCGGATTATATTTGCAACGATCGCTTAGTCCTTTTTATAAGGCATAGTTGGGCGTGATCAAATTTTGGCAATGTCTCCAGGGAACTAACGGTGTAGCTGTAGGTGTACATATTTCTAGGCTGCAAGTTTGAACTTTTATTTTTGTTTTCTTGTATTTGATTATTATTTTTATTTCTTATTTTTTATTTTTTATTTTTGATCCGAGAGACAAGGCGTTTTGGAATTATGAGGGTTTTGATGTTGGTAATTCTACTTTTGATCCTCGTTATGCACATTGTGGAGGAAACCACCCAGGGAAAAATTATCAAAATATTACTGAGAGCGAGTTATGTGCACCAACCCAATCTTATGTGTGTAATGTGTGTGATATGTGTGGTGGTCAAGATGATCACTTTCATGGTTGTGCTTATATTTATTATCTTCCCCCAACCCCTTACTTTGATGGTTCTTCTTTTTCTTGTGAAGTTAATAGGAACAAAGTACCCAGGTATGAAGACCTGAAAGAGATCGAGGATATGCTAAAGTGCCTTATGGAATAATATGATGAGACACAACTGTGGGTACAAAGTCAAGAGGAAACTATTTACAACTTGGAAGCTCAAGCGAATAAAGTAATTGAACCTTGTAAAGCGCAACAAGTTGACATTGTGGATAGTAGCCGATATGAGTATGAATTGGCTGCAGAAATTACCATTATACTGGAGGATATAAAAAAATGCAGGGATGAGCTAGAAGAGGAGGTCAGAGTAGAACACCAACAATCAATCGAACTAGATTTTGAGGATGTCGATGTTGAAGAAGTGAGACTGGAGTCAGCCAAGGGCTTTGAGGATATAAATTTTGTTGACTCTAGTATCATTGATGTTGAGGATGTTGAAAGTCCTGAAGTTCATGTATTTGAGCGCGTTGGTCCACACTCCAATTATTTTTCCATATTATGTTTGGATGATGATATGGAAATAGAATCATCCGAACTAATTGAAGAGTCAAGGAAGGAGGAATAAGGTGCATATATTCTGGAATTCTTCTTGCCAGAAAGTCAGGATTACATACCTCATATAAAGGCCAAGGAGTGTAGAATACTACATTATTTCCTTGGGCCAGTTAGATTCGTTCCACCGCCCCATGACCATAATCATAAGCTTGAATCAAAACTTGGGGTTCAATTCATAAGCTCGAGGTGGAGGCAAAAAGTGATTCACGTCGTGCCGCGTCATTAAATTAAGCGCTTGTTGGGAGGCAACCCAGCTTTACTTTTTATTTTATTTATTTATTTATTTATTATTATTGTATTATTATCGTAGTGTCTATTTTTTATTTTTTTAGGAGCATGGAACGCAAAGCCATTGAAATGATGCAACAACAAACCATTGGTTGGAACTAACTGTAAGGTACCCACACGAAGGACCAGGCCTGGGAGAATTCTGAGTACCCCATGAGCTGCTAGTGCTTTTGTTTTTGGCCTACCAGGGAGTTTCTTGTACCCTCTTATTAGTTATGGTATACATTGGGGACAATGCACAATTTTAAGTGTGGGGAAAGGAGATTGTCTGGGTGACTTTCCATGCTAATTTAATTCAAATTTTTTTTACAAAAATAGAAAAGATTGGACTTTTCCCGACGATGGATCTATTAGACAATTTTCTTGAGGTATTTAAGTCTAACGAAAAAAAACAAAAAGATTTTCTTTTGTTAGGTAGTGTAGCAATTCCCCCTTGGTTTTTTCTTTGTGCCACGGTTCTTTTTCAAGGGTTTTGTTTGAACCGGGTGTAGTTAGTTTTTTTTGGAATAGGAGCCATTGTGTTGTGTTTTGAATTGAAGCAATATCTCTTAACTTTGTTATGCCTTGAGAATACTGAGTACTTTGGTTGAGACGCTTAGGCTCAGTTTTTGACTCTTGTATAAGTACCTTAAAGTTGTATAAGCTTAACTTTGCTTAACTGCTTTGACTAGAGTATCTTGATAAATCCAATCCTGAGTGAGTTATGTGTGTATGAGGTTTGTGTGTCATTCTGTGCATCGCATTTGATGTCTAGAACTTGCCCTGTGTGTTTGCAAAGCGAAATAGTAGTTTTGTTCAGTCTTGGAAGTGATATAGGTGTTTCTTTGTTGAGCCAGCTATGTATATTTTACCCGCCTAATTGTTATGTATCGTAGTTAACCCCTTTGAGCCAGTAATCCTGTTTCTTTGGCAACCACATTATAAGCCTTACCCATTTGTTTGAATTAACTATCTATTTGAACCTTTTAACCTCTCATAAGCACTTGAATTGTTATGAACTAGGTAAAAGTTAAAGTGTGGGGTGGTTGATTTGGCTTTTGAGTGGAACTAATGAAATAAGGAGAAATGTGCACTGTTTTTGAAAAAGTAAGAGTCACTTGAAAAAAAGTAGGAAAAAATAGTTGTATTGTTGTGAAAAACAAAAATATCCCTTGACAAGTGGCAACTCTCGATGTAATTGTGCTTAAAGAAGTATGGGATAAAATACATTGAACTGTCGTCTAGTTTGGTTTGACATAAGTATGGGGTTTGAATGTTAAAATATATGTATTAAAGTGCTTAGAGAGGTGTAGTCACTCTTATATCTAAATATAACATACCCGTCCCGCAGCCTACATTACAACCAAATAAAGTCCTACTTGATCCTAGACTGAATGAGCTTGATTAATAGACTAGTACACTACGGGCAAGCCTATGGTGCATATTTTGTGGCACATGAATATTATTTCTAAGAGTGAGTGAATTCTTTTTATCTTGAGTTCCTAAGTATTATTAAATTTTATTGTGTGGAACTACTCTCTTTTGTTGTGTGAGGTCACTTGATTCATGAAAGAAAGGTAATGTCAGTGACCTCTGTGTTAGAGTAAGTTTGTGAGCTATGACTAATGCGTGGTACTTGTGAGTCAAATCTTGAGTTGAAGATGTTACGCTTTTGTGCTTAGTCTATTTTAACTATTCTTGGTGTGATGAGTTAGGAGAATTGCTTAAAAGGTCGTGTCTATATAAAGTATAGTTTGATTGCTCGAGGACAAGCAATGATTTAAGTGTGGGGTGTTGATGATAGGCTATAATTACGTATTTTAGTCTCTTATTACACTCTAGTTTACTGCACTTTAATTGAGTTTGAGCTTTAATCGCTAGGGTTTTGCACTAACTGTGTGTTTTATACCTTGTAGGAGTGATTCCGAGCTATATAGATGTTATGAAATGAATTTAAGTGATTTGGAGCTTTGAAGTCTGAGTAAAACCTCAAGGAATTAAGCCGGGATCGTGTTCGGGGTCAAATGTGATAGTTAAGAACAAACGAAGACTCGAGGAGTCATATTACACACTGCCTAGTAAAATGGATATAACTTTTTGCTCTGAACTCCATTTGGACTATGTAATATATGGTTCGAAAAATAACGCAAAGGGCTACAACTTTCCATTTTTATATGTTTCCAAATTCGAAACGGAACAGGGTGAAAAATGCGGTCGAAACCGCGACAACGGACCTAATGCGGACTGGGGCAGAATACTTGTCGATGTGCGCGATCGCGCTAGTCTAGACCTGGAAAATTATCCATTTTCGAGTACGAGATGGTATAATTGTTTGGGCCCGACCCTACCTTGTATATATACATGGGTGAACGTTAATTTTAGCGGATTGAACAAATTTTGGCACAAATTCGACCTAAGGAGGCAGAGACACAATAGGAGCAAGGCGGGGAATTATTCTATGAGTTTTTCCTTCTTCTTCCTATTTTTCATTGTTGGTTATGACTTTTAGTATTGTAATTTTACATACTTTTATGAATAGCTAATTTGTTATCTAGGGTTTTGATGGAACCTTTTGTAGGATAAATTCTTGTTATGTTTTTATATAATTGAGCCGTAATATTTTCTCTATTTGTTCAACTATATTATTCTTGTGGTTGGTTGAAGAGCTCTCAATTAGATCTGCCTATTTAGTGTGTATCTGATCGAGAGAGAGTGCATATTTATGTTGTTATTGAACAACATCACTCCCAAAGTATAAGAGAGATCCATAACCGAGGGTTTAAAGGTTGGGTTAGAGATAACGATACCTTGGGTGCAATCTAAAGTGAGCTATATTAAAAGCAGCTAGCATAGCTCGAGAGAGTGCGTCTAGTAAACTGTCGTAAATGTTTTAGAGAGATTTACGGTAACAAGAGTACTCATGATTGATAGAGAATACTTATGCGAAATTACATAAGACCTAGCGGGAAGGATTCCGACAATGTGGGAAATCATAACTCTAGACCTCCTTAGTTCTGTCTTAAATTTCATCCTTGTTAGTTGATAATTTTAATGCTTTATAATAGTTGTTAGTTAATTAGTTAGAAATAAATATTATAATCTCTATAATTAGGAAATTATTTGGACTTGTGTTTCTTAGCAATATTGAACAATTATAGCGAAACCTTAGTTCTCTGTGGGATTCGACTCCGGACTTGTAAACCGGATTATATTTGCAACGACCGCTTAGTCCTTTTTATAAGGCATAGTTAGATGTGATCAAGAGTTAACAAAAATAGTTGTTCACCTAATTACTTAAGTTAAAAATAGTTGGCCAATATATAATATATGTATAATTCATGTATCATATGAGTATAACTATATATAATCGATGTATAATTTGCGTATACCTCTAGGTAGAAAAAGTAAATAATGAATTTGAAGGATAAATAATCATATTACAAATATTTCAATAGAAAGTTTGAGCTTTATTCTTTCCTTTCCTTTTTTTTTAAAAAATAACCAAGAGGTAGCAGGTTTTATCAATAAAACAAAAAACTAAGAAATCCATTAAGCGAAAGATAAATGGTTAAACCTTTGACAGAAATAGGATATGGGAGAATGTCCCAAATTTCTCTACTTTTAACAAAAATTAGGGGTGTAAGTGGGTGGGTTGAACTGATTTTGGATTGGTCAAAATGGGTTGAATAAGACAATGGACATCTTTGACATGGAAAATTGAACTAAAAAACTGAAATTTCGGACTCAGTGTTAATTTTTAAATAGAAGTCCTTTAGAGTGTGACAAAATAGTAAAGAGGATGAAGAAGACAAGCTCACCTTGAGTGAGCTCTAATGGCGGTTGAGAAGAACCATATGAGCGGAAGCTTCTAGAAGATTTCTTCTCTATTACATCAGAAAGAAAAATAGAGTCTTTTGTTCAATTGTAAAAAAATACAATGAGTTGAATTATTCAATACAGTGTATCTACTCCTATTTATAATGTGTATCATATACAATTCACTTATACAACTAATAAACATACACATGTGCTTTAATACTCCCCTCCCCCCCCCCCCCCCCCCCCCCCCCCCCCCCCCACCCCCCCTCCCCCCCCCACCACCT